>SNQJ01S0018806.1:61563-81795 GCA_010110895.2 Picea sitchensis | reverse complement strand
GGGTACCTCGAAGGTCCAGGCGGTTGACCAAACACTTACAGTCCGAGAGGATATTCTTCGTACCCTTAAAGAGAACTTGGTCATGGCACAGAATCGCATGATGTAGCAAGTAGATCAAGGTCACTCTGAACGTCAATTTGCAGAAGGGGATCAGGTGTTTCTACGACTACAGCCATATAAGCAAACTTCCCTCAAGGTCGAGCAGTGTCAAAAGCTAGCGCCCAAATTTTATGGTCCTTACATAGTTCTCAAGTGTGTGGGACAAGTAGCACATCAGTTAGCTCTACCTAGTCAGTCGAAGCTACATCTTGTTTTTCATGTTTCATGCTTGAAGAAGGTGATTAGAACCAGGTGCCAAATTCAAGCCAACCTTCCAGAGTTAGCTGCAGAAGGATACATTTGGCTACAGCCACAAGCAGTTATGGACCAGCATGAGCGTCGCCTATGTCAGAGAACCATCAAGGAAGTGCTAGTACAGTGGAAAGATATGACTCCAACAGATGCCACTTGGGAACCAACTACCATTCTGCAGCAGTTTCCACATCTCAAGCCTTGAGGACAAGGTTGTTTTTAAGGGGGCGGACATGTTAAGGTCCTAACCCTCACATAGGTAGATCAATGTATTCAGATGTAATAAATGTCAATATTAATAAGGCCTTTCAATAAAATAGAATAAGGTGGATGTAAGAAGACCTAATAGAAGCTTCCACTTTTAGAAGGATCTTCCTCTAGATGCTTCTCTTAATAGACATATTTAGTATAAATAAGGGTCGAGGGTATGAAAACCCTAGCTTGGAGATTATCGTAACAAAGCGCTGCTCGACTGGAGGTTTCCCCCTCGAAGAGGCCTGTGAACATTGCTTTCTGAATCAAAATGCTATTTCAGTTGTTGTTCTCATATTATTTATGTGTTATTGTGGAGATTATGCTGGTTATATTACTGTTATTCTGCCATTTCTAGCATTTTATTTCTGTTCTGCGTATTTATTATATCTGGTATCTTGCAAAATTGATATTCACGACAAGCTCAATTGGAATTATAGCATTGAGAAAATGATTATTGGGGGATGGAAATCTTATTATGGGCTTGAAAACAATTGTAAATCAATTGATCTTTGGAGTTCGGATAAGAAGAAACACCTCTTTGAGACTATTGTTACACATTTTATTCTTTATGGATGTGAAGCCTGGGGCTATAGTATCTCTCGTGAATCCTGGAGAAAGATAGAGAGAATACAAAAGAATTTTATAACCTATAATCTCAAAATTAAAGGAAATACGCCCTATTTTGTCATCCTCTTAGAAACAAGCCTCTCCCCCATTGAGAGCATGGCTATGACTAGATACCTAATGTATAAGAACAAGTTGAACAACATGGAAGACAATAGGCTTCCTAAAATTGCTTCAAAATCGAGTCATAACCACCATTGACTCAAGCAAGGATGACATAAATATGCCCGGTCTTGGATAAACTATTGGAGAATCATGGAAGACACCATTTTGTAGAATAAAGATACTATTAAAAAAAAAATACCCATATTAGATCTAATTTTCAAAATATTTGTCACACTACCAACCTTCCTAACCTCTTAACTCAACAAAAGTATAGTGATCATATTTAAAATTTACCATGGTGGCTAGCTGATTGCCAGTTTATATTTTAACTTTTACTTGATCATATTTAAAATTTACTATGGTGGCTAGCTATTACCAAGGCTGAGTGATTAACAAAAATTAAGATTTTGTTACAAAGTGGAGAAATGTGAATGGAAAACAACCATTTAATATTTACCAATTTACTTGATCATATTTAAAATTTACTATGGTGGCTAGCTATTACCAAGGTTGAGTGATTAACAAAAATTAAGATTTTGTTACAAAGTGGAGAAATGTGAATGGAAAACAACCATTTAATATTTACCAATTTACAAGTCTGAATAATTATGAGTAATTTGTGAATAACTAGGAGAGCCTCAAACTCGGTCTTCGTGGCTGATGAACGGTTTTCATTGTTTTCACTGATGAACCGTAATCACTCAGACGTGGCAATCAGCTAGCCACTATAGTAAATTTTAAATATGATCAAGTAAAAGTAAAAAATTAAACATGTAAAAAGATGTCTTTATAATAGTGAGGAAGTTAGTGGTTGAAATCACAATTATTGATTTATTGGGACGACTAAAAATATTCCATCAATATTTAATATTGTCCATACAATATTAAGCACTAAAAACCTATTAAATGTGCCCATTGTCAATAGGTATACCCTTTTGACTTAACAAAACTGATTAAACACTAAAAACCTATTAAATGTGCCCATTGTCGATAAGTGTACCCCTTTCGGCCTAATTATAAGTAATTATACCAGTCTGAATAATTATTTCATTTTCTGACCATATGGGTTTCATTTTAACAGCCGAAACCTTTCAGCGTTCACAGTATATCTGACATGTAAAGATAATCCTTGCTCAACCTCATCAGAGTATAGCTGATGCTTATCAATACCGTGTGTCCACTTCTTCGTTATTTCTTATTTCATTAAACATGCCAAATGTTCCCTCTGCTATCTGAAATGGTATATAAATCTGAACATAATCTCATGGGTCTGTAGTTTATTGCTGCCTTGAAGAGTTTCCCTTAAAACTTCAAGAGCCGATAGCAAATCTAGTTTTTACAAATAAAACATGATCTGAAAAGCATAAGAGTACAGTCCTCAGAGATTTTAATTGGGCTTCCTGCAGTTTTTTCGGACTTCTCCGCTGGTGCCAGTGAGGGGACTGATATTACCCATATTCACCATGGCTGCTGCGAAGTCCGTAAAGAAGCTGTTTTGAGCGGTGCTGTAGGAAGTAACTTGAGCATCTGTGGAACCTCCGTTAAACAGCTCTTGATCTGAATGGAAAAGTCCCTTTTGGCTTTTCAGATTACTGTAATACTTGTTGTCAAATGTGGTCGGAGTTAGCACATCTAAGGGAGACAGGGTGTTGTCGCCACCAGCGCTTGGGCAGTTTGCCTTCACAGAAGTGGCGAACGAAGAGTCGATGTTCGAATCGTTGTAGATGCGATCTCTGAATGTGGTGCACCGCCCTTGGCCAATTGAATGACCACCTGTAACAATAATAATAAGAACAGCGAATGCTAATTACTGTTATATTTTAAATTTAAAGTATTTCATATTAAATATACCTCTGGATTATTACGATGAGAATGTCACTGCCAGTAATATTATTTATACCTGAGAGTGCTACGAGGTCCTTGGTGGAAAGACCCTGAGCTTGAAAAGCTGAGATGAGAGTGCTGAGACTGGAAGCTGGGGATGGAAGGTTGGTGTTTGCAGCGCTTAAACTCGCAGTCGTTGAGTCTCGCCTTCCCAGGAGTACCGTCCATGTTGGACCCCCCAGCTAACAAATTGCAATCACACATGAGCAAACAGCGTTAATTGATTTCAATTTCTATTCCATGAGATGACATGACTTATTGTATTTAGCAAAAGTTAAATATATCGATAAGACTAGAAGATATGAATTAATCTTTAATGAAATAAAATGATTACCTCGACCACTGAGTCACGAGCAGCAATGGCGACAATGTCGGCACACGACACAACTCCTTTACATGCTACCTCCAGTAGAGTTTTAATGGTATCGATTACGTCGAATCCTCTCAGGGAATTGGCGTTTGGGCCTGCAGTTTTTTCTCCGGTTATAGTCGAGGAATCGTCCAGCAGTACCGAACCGTCGCAACCCTGAAGCAAACCAAAACAAAAATTCAATTTGACGAGACGAGCAAAGAAAAGTGATAAATTAGCCATGATCAGCTGAATGAAAGTCTTGTTTTGCTTTATTACATTAACGAAGCAGTCGTGGAAGTGAAGACGGAGAAGTGATGCCCCCATTCTTTTCTCTTTGGCGACTACTAGCTTCACGGCGGCTTTCACGATTAACAGCGCCGCCGGACACGACTTGGCATAAAACGTTGAGCTCAGTTGCCCATGCACAGCATTATCCATGGAGCAAACAAACACCATTACAGAAATGCATAGGAGAGTCCTCGTCATATTTCGAAGAAGCTACCTGTGTCAGAGAACAGAATTGAATGTGGGAGGACTGTGTGTGGAGAGCTGTGCGTGACTGGGCTTCTTATAGATCTGAAATTCAAGTTGAAGTTGGAAGACGATTATTCTCTTCTCTTTGCAGGCAACCATCGTGATGTGAGAGACTGCCAAGAATTTAATGTAGTACAGTTGGAAGTGTGAGGCAACGAAGGACTATTTCAATGAGTTTTGGCCTAATCAAGAGAACAAGTGCGGGATGGGTCCAACCTGCACCAAATTTCAAACTTACTAGGCCCACGGGGATCAATGCACCGACTGAAAATTATTATCTATTTCTGTATTACACGCTATCTTGCTCAGGTGGTTTTGGTTGATCGCTGTTCGGGATAAGCGTACTCAACTCCGGGCCCCGGCCATCCTTAACCTCTATTTGGGAGAAGAAGCACGGGTTAGTTAAGAATTAACTTGATTTAACGTTTATATGGGCCACTTTGAAATAGTAGTGGAACATGTGATTGCATCTACAGATATTAAATATTAAATTAAAATGATTTGTGACTATTACACATATAAGTGGATCAAAGCCCACCTTCATGTCCTTCAATTTAAAAGTCAAGGACTTGTAGACCTATTGGTGAGAGAGTGATTTTCACAAGGGTAAGTGACCCCATGATAAAAAAAAAAATAAACTTACCTTATCCAATGAACTTCCTTGTTCTCGAATGAACTTCCTTGTGTGAATTTATATTTATATAAATTTGGGTTTTAAATTTTTTTATTATAATAATAATAATAATTTATTTTTAAAGTTATTCTCTAGACATTAGTCTCGACATTAGTGTATAAAACATTATAAGAATTTTTGTGAATTTATATTTATATAAATTTGAGTTTTAAATTTTTTTATTATAATAATAATAATCTATTTTTAAAGTTATTCTCTAATTGTTTAATCAAATATTAAAAAATATGTTTTTTATTACATTAAAAAATATGTTTTTTATTACATTAAAAAAAGTTTTCTATTTCTTGGATTAAATATTACATTTTGTAAAAAAAAAAAATAGTTTTCTCTTGTTTCATATAGAAAGATTCTTATAAAATCTTATACACTAATTGATTGATGTATGATTAGAGAATAATAATAATCTACACTAATTCTACACTAATCTACACTAATTGATATATGATTAGAGAATAATAATAATATACAGTAATTCTTATAAATATTTTTTATTATAATAATAATAATAATTTATTTTTAAAGTTATTCTCTAATCATACATCAATCAATTAGTGTATAAGATTGTATAAGAATAATGTATAATACATCAATCAATCTTTCTATGTGAAACAAGAGAAAACTAATTTTTTTTACAAAATGTAATATTTAATCCAAGAAATAGAAAAAAAAATTTAATGTAATAAAAAAAATATTTTTTAATATTTGATTGAACAATAAGTTTAGTGGTTTATTACATTCGTGTAGTTTGAGGTTAAACATTAATTGCAAAATTAATATTCCATTTTGTTTCAATTGTGTAATGTTCCTCACTTGGCTAGTCTCGGAAATGTTGCTACTGTGTGTGTAGGATTAACGATTTACAACATATAAATGATCATACAAATAGAAAATGCGACAAAAGACTACAAAGTTTATACTATGATATCTCTGCATAGTAAAAATGTCGATGCGGCTGAATAAAATGAATCACTAGGCTAGATCAAATAACAAAAGGATTTTAGTCGGAATACAATAAGAAAACTAAATGATAATACCCAATAAATAGATGAGCAATGCAGGATCAATGGATGAGCTGGAACTATGACAGCTTGCACGGTAACTGTTGAAAGTCCGGAAAGTTCACCCTGGTGGATAAACCTCTCGGAATGGCCTTGAAAATGTCTCAATTGGTGCACCCTACTCTAGCTCTTAGTTCTAGTGACTGTCCGACCCCTATGCTGGTGTGTCTGGACCTTGGATGGACCCCCCTGGGGGAATGCGCGCCTCACTGGAAAACTGCACCCTAGTGATTCCACCGTTCGAATCGGTTGAGATGTATCTCAAAATAATCCCCTTGATCTACTGGGAAATGGGTCGAAAGGGTTTCCCTGGATCTGATTTGATGATCTCTCGGGAACCTCAAATGTGTCTGCCAAAAGTGTCACACTCCCAAGTATGAAAAATGCACCCCAGAATGATTCCTCCGTCGGAATCTGACAAGGAACCAGACGCAAGATGTGCCTTGCCTTCCTCTCAACTAGGTCGGAGGGGAATCTTCGAACTCTCCCTGGATGGGACAATTCGATCCACTAAACCTCCTCAGAAGATGCACCCTCACCCTAGATAAGTGCGCCCTTGTTGTTGGAACTTTTGTAACTGCTACTGAAGAATGATGGAAGACCTGTTTGATCTTCCCGATGACTAGGGTGTGTCTCTCAACACTGAAATCAACCAACTGGTGTCTTCCTCCTGGAATCGACTAAACTATCTCTCTTGAGATGCGCCTCTCTCCTCAATGACAACTCTAACTTTGCATAATGATGAATTAGGTCGCTGACCCTTCTCTTATAGCTTTCCTAAACCCTAATTCATTGTTGAAACCCTAATTCATTGTTGTCTTCTAATTTTAGCTCGTTTGTTCTATTTTGAGATCACAATGGATTAAAAGCACTTTTAACCACTTTTAGCTCAATGCCATTTTCCGAACATAGCACCTTTGACTGGAGTGTCCTCTAGTAACCCTTTTTACCCATTTTCTAGCCCTGGCTATAGTCTAACGGGGCCGTTTAGACCATTAAGTCTCCTTTCTAGAGCTCCTATTTGGAAAGAGACATTACAGTCATCGCTTCTCGAAATTTCTCGTCCTCAAGCAATACCAATCCAGGGTGTTGCAACATTTTCTCGCTCTCCCAAGTAGAGTCCTCTACTAGAAGCCCTCTCCATCTAATCAAATACTCTCTGATGATCATGCTCCTCAGTTTCCGCTTCCAGAACTCCAAAACCTCCTTCAGAACCAACTCCAACTATCCCTCCTTATCCAAGGGGGGAAGATCCTCTTATGTGTTAATGAATTGTCCCACTACATTTTTGAGGCAAGATACATGGAATACATTATGAATCTTTCTCCCGTCTGGAAGCTCTAGCTCATAAGAAACCTCGCCTACTCGACGCATGATCCTGTAAGGGCCATAAAATATCGGCTTGAGCTTCTCGACCCCACTCTTATTCATAGATGACTATCTGTAAGGTTGGAGTCTCAAGAAAACCAAATCCCCAACTTCAAAGATGCGCTCTATCATGTACCTGTCCACACTCATATTTTGTCGGTTATGTGTCATCTGCAGGTTCTCTTTTAGCAACTTGAGAATCTCCTGACTATCTATGATCCAATCCTTGGCCTTGGGAACTCTGCTCTCCCAGAAAACCAAGTCTACCAAAGTGGGAGTGTCATATCCGTACAATGCTCGGAAAGGTGTCATACCAATGGATATGTGGAAAGTGATGTTGTAGCAATGCTCTCCTAAATGTAGCCACTTTACCCATGTTCTCCGATGTCCACCTACATAGTTCCTCAAATGTCCTTCAATCCACTTGTTGATAATCTCGGTCTTCCCATCTGTCTGAGGTTCATAGTTGGTGTTGGGTGTCAACTCTATCCCCACCAACTGAAACAACTCTCTCTAGAATGTCCCCATGAACCGACTGTCCCTGTCATTGACAATGTTCCTCGGCAACCCATGAAGTTTGAAGACCTCCATACAGAATATCTCGACTACCTGAACTGCGTTGTACTCTATCGATATGGCATAGAAGTGAGAAAAAATGGTCAATCTGTCCACCACTACATAGATGCAGTTCTTACCCTGGACCTTGGGTAGGCCTGTGATGAAGTCCATCGATATACTCTCTCATTTTTGCTATGGAATGGGGAGTGGTTGAAGTAGACCTACTGGAAGAGAATGCTCTGACTTGTTCTGCTGGCAAGTCACACACTCACCAACGTGTCTCATAACGTCCTGTTTGAGGCCCTTCCATTCCATGAGAACCTTTCCCTCATTTGTCTCTAGGTTTTGAAAAACCCTTGATGGTCTGCTAGTGGTGAATCATGAATTGTTGTGAGGATCTTCTTCTTAATCCTCGAATCTAGCACCAAGTAGACTCTGTCCTTGTAGAACATGGCATCGTCAATGACCCTATACCTGTCATCCTATATCTTCCCATCCATAACCTCACAAGCGAACTTGTTCTTGGAATATTCCACTAACAAGTGGGATTTCCACTCTGTTGAAATCTCCATCAAAGAACATGCCATAGGTTTCCTCGATAGTGCATCGGCCATAATGTTCTTCTTCCCCTTGACATAATCTATGTCAAAGTCAAATTCATGTACCTTTTTCACCCATTTCTGTTGGCGCTCACTGAGGTCCTTCTGCTAAAGGAAATACTTCAAGCTGTTGTGATTTGTCTTGACCATAAATTTGTTGCCCACCAAATATTGTCTGAGTTTTGTCAAGGCATGCATGATTGCCAACATTTCCTTGTCATAAATGGAGTACAACCTCTTGGGATGCCTGAGCTTCCTGCTCTCGAATACAATGGGGTGTCCTCCCTGCATCAAAACTGCCCTGATACCCTTGTCGGATGCGTCACACTCTAGTACAAATGGCAAGGTGAAGTTTGGTAATGCCAACACTGGGCAAGTGCTCATGAATTCCTTCATGTGATCAAAGGCTTTATGTGACTCCTCGGTCTATATGAAAGCCCCATGCTTGCTAAGATCCGTCAACGGTGCTCCAAACTGAGAAAACCCCCAGAGAAAACGTCTGTAATAGTTGCATAGCTCGAAGAAACTCCTCAACTCTGTCACATTCCTGGGCGTTGGCCAATCCAGAATGGCCTTGATCTTCTCCTGGTGCACCTATACCCTTTGTGCATTGATGATGTGGCCCAAGTAAAGAAACTCTATCATACCGAACTCACACTTGGACTCTTTGGAATATAATGATTGTGCCTCCATGATGCTCAATACCTCATCCAGGTGCCTCATGTGCTCATGCCATGTCTTGTTGTAGACCAGGATGTCATCAAAGAAAACCAAGACTGATTTCCTCAATTGATCCCTGAATATGTGGTTCATGCAAGACTGGAATGTAGTGGGTGCATTGGTTAGCCCAAATGGCATAACCAAGAAATCGAAATGTCCAAAGTGACATCGAAATGTCATCTTCTCTATGTCCTGCTCTCGGATGCTGATCTGATGATACCCAAAGCGTAGATCAATCTTTGAGAAGAAAAATGCCCCATGCAGTTCATCCATCAATTCGTCAATGTGTGGGATAGGATACCGGTTCTTGATGGTTTTCTTGTTCAATTTATGGTAATCAATGCACATCCTCATGGTGTCACCCTTCTTCAGAACTAAGACAATTGAACATGCGAATGGGTTGTTGGTCGGTCTGATATGTCTGATTGCTAGAAATTCCTTGATTGCTTTCTCTATCTCATCTGTGAACCACCTAGGATGACGACAGGGGGTGTGATAATAGGTTTCCCTCCCTCCTCCAACTCAATGGTGTGCTCAAACCCCCTGTCAGGTGGTCTCACTGGTGGAATCGACCCAAAAACCTGTTGATGTCATCCCAACAAATTCTTGATCTCTATATGATATTGTTGTCCACCCTCAGAATCCTTTCCCGTAGTGATCAAACACTCCGTGACATATGCTACCTCCCCATGTCTGAATATCATCTCCATCCTCTTGGATGAAACTTTCCTGGGTGCACTTGTTGACATACCTCTCAGAACAACCTTCTTCCTTTCACGGTCTCTGAACCTCATCTCCAAGGTTTTCTAATTGGTGGTGATTTTTCCCAAGGTGATCATCCACTAGACTCCCAACACCACATCTATGTCAGATAGGTCAACCACATAAAAAATGTCTCTCACTGTGTAGTTTCCTAACTTTATCTCCAAGTCCGGAACTTTATCTAGACACTCCACTGTGTGGCCATCTGCTACTGCAACATAAAACCCCTCAAACTCCTCTCTCTGAAGTTCCCATCTCAATACCAATAAAGCATCAATGAAGCATCAATGAAATTGTGGGTGGCCCCACTATCTATCAGGGGGATTTCCCGTTGCCCCTGAATAGTCCCTCTAATCTGAAGGGTATCATACCTGGGAGCACTAGAAAGGGTCGCTATGACTCCTCCCTTTCCTGGTTTTCGTCTGTTAGCTTACTCAGGTGGCTGCGAAATGCGGCCGAATAAAATGAATCACTCGGCTAGATCAAATGACAAAAGGATCTTAGCCAGAAAACAATAAGAAAACTAAATGGTAATACCCGATAAATAGATGAGCACTGTGGGATCAATGGATGGGCTGGAACTCTGACAATTCGCACGGTAACTACTGAAAGTCCGAAAAGTTCACCCTGGTGGCTAAACTCTCGGAATGGCCTGGACACTGTCTCAAATGGTGCGCCCTGCTCTATCTCTCAGTCTTGGTGACTATCCGGCCCCTCTGCTGGTGTTTCTGGACCCCGGATGGATCCCCCTGGGTGAATGTGCCCCTCTCTCACTGGAAAATTGTGCCCTAGTGATTCCACCATTCAAATCAGTTGAGATGTATCTCAAAATGATCGCCTTGGCCTACTGGGAAATGGGTTGGAAGGGTTTTCCTGGATTTGATATGTTGATCTCTCGGGAACCCCATATGTGTCTGCCAAAAGTGTCGCACTCCCAAGTCTAGAAAATGCGCCCCAGATGATTCCTCCATCAGAATCTGACAAGGAACCAGGCGAAATATGTGCCTTGCCTTCCTCTCAACTGGGTTGGAGGGGAATCTCTGAACTCTTCCTGGATGGGACAAGTCGATCCACTGAACCTCCTCAGAAGTTGTGCCCTCACCCTGGATAAGTGCCCCCTTGCTGCTGGAACCTATGTAATTGTTGCTGAAGAATGATGGATGACCTGTGTGATCTTTCCGGTGACTAGTGTGTGTCTCTGAATACCAAAATCAACCAACTGGTGTCTTCCTTGGGGAATCCACTAAACTATCTCTCCTGAGATGCACCTCTCTCTTCAATGAAAAGTCTAAATCTGCAGAATGATGAATTGCGTCGTTGACCCTTCTCTTATAGCGTTCCTAAACCCTAATTCACTGTTGAAACCCTAATTCGTTGTTGACTTCTAATTTTAGCCCGTCTGTTCTATTTTTAGCTCATAATGGCTTAAAAGTGCTTTTAACCATTTTTAGCTCAATGTCACTTTCCGAACATAACACCTTTGACTGGAGTGACCTCTAGTAACCCTGTTTACCCCTTTTCTGACCATGGCTATAGTCTAATGGGGCGGTTTAGACCATTAAGCCTCCTTTCTGGAGCTCCTATTTGGAAAGAAACATTAGGTGACATGTCCCTCGATTTTATCACTAGAGAATGCCATACCCATGGCATCATTATATTGTCTATTACCATTTGATTCCCAACGGTTTAGACACTTTGGTCTCTAATTGCTTGACGAGAAAAGATTTCTTAGAGTTGGAGAAAGTTAAAATGACAAGAGCAACTGCCACCAACAATATCATGGCAAGGATTTATCAGCTATTTTCCTTCAATGTTGCCGTAACCGTCTCACTAGCTCAAATTCCCAAATCCTCCATGTATACATTGATGAACCTATGTATGGTGTATTTATAGATATAGGGGATGCTTCAAGTGTGAGAATGAGTGTTAGATCAAAAGTACAAACCAGAATGAGGAGGTGCACCCGTCCTGATTGGATGAAGGATTGAATGACTACTTTTAAGGATTATTTGTTATTATTTGTTCACATATCACATTCACATTAAGATTAAGGCATCGTCCAGGCTCCCACTTAAAAGAGACAGTATAAGCAGCCTTTCTGCACTTGCTATCCAGTTTTCCTATTGAAATTTACTTTAAAAAAATCTACTGGAAAGTATACTTCCACACTAAGGTCCATGGAGTAAACCGTGTATCTGAGTTTTGGGTTTCAACCCATCCAATTGCATGAAATTGCAATCGGGTTAAAGATACCCTTTTTGATGAACCTACAAACTTCAAATTTCGAAAAGCCAGAATCAATCGAAATTTTGCCTGTAATGCTTTCCGGAATTCCGGCATAGCTGGCAAAAACATTAAACCTTTTGAGTGACGCTTATAAAACGCCCCACATGAAAAAACTCTTTTTCTTGGAGTGAAAGACAGCTGGCGATCGACAAGCCGGAGTTGTCACTTTCATAGATTTTCAAAATGCTTGTCAAGTCGTAACAAACTTTTCTTGCGAAAGTATCTAAAAAAGTGCCTTTCTTTTGGTTTTTATCCTTTACGTAAAGTAGATTTAGCCGATTGCTGTCACCCATCTCAAAGACGTGAAAATTGACTTCTGGTTGGTGTATCCTCTACCACATAAAATGCCTTACAATAATTCTGTATGGAGTTTTGTTTCACGTGAGCCGTAAGCAGCGTTGAATTCCTATTCAACATGTCCCAAACATACCTGTTCAAGTTCTGTGCGGATCCGCGTGTTCACACAGTCCCGAAACAGCGTGGGATAAGGGACACTCATACCGCCCCCTCGATTTTCCGTCTGCTCGTGCATCTCGTTTGGAGACGTAGAAATTATATACCCAAAAATCCTACTATGAAAGTGACCACGAAAAATTGTCAACAAGATTTCCGAAAGATGCGTAATCTTCACCTTATTCTAAACCTAAAAACGGAAATATAATATACAAGATTTCCTGCCGAAAAATTGTCAAACAAGATTTCTTAAAGGTGCATAATGTTCACCCTTTTTTGACAGCCTCATCTCAATCCACGTCATTTGAAAGTGACTCAATTTCCAGAGGACAAGCCAGCCGTTGGTTAAACAGTGGTTTCATGTGTGACTGTCAATTATGATGACGAAATCATGTTCGATTTATATGGGAAACAACCATGCTGCCAAAAGCTTTGCTTCAAGCCAGCCATTGGTTAACCATTTGTTTCTTGTTTGACTGACAATAATGATAATAAAATCATGTCCAATTTATATGGGAAACAGCCTTGCGACGGTAAGTTGTTTTTTCAAGTCAGCTATTAGTTGAGCAAGTCAGCTATTAGTTAGTTGAGTGGGCTTTTTGTGGTTGATTAACAATTGTAATTGTAATGATAAAATTATAGAAAGTATATGGCCGGTGAATGTCGAAAGGATGGCTTGCACGGTCAAAGGTGGTCGGAAGGAGGCAATGTGTCCAGAACGTGGCCGGTGAAGGTAAAAAATTTAGGTTGACCTAGAAAATGAAACTTTAATCATTCATACATTCATACGTGGCAATCAGCTAGTCACCATAGTAAATTTTAAATATGGTTAAGTAAAAATAAAAAATCAAACATATAAACTGATGTTTTTATAATAGTTAGGAAGTTAGTGGTTGAAATCAGAACCATTGATTTATTGGGACTACTAAGAATATTCCATCAATATTTAATTTTGTCCATACAAAACTGATTAAGCACTAAAAACCTATTAAATCCGCCCATAGTCAATAGGTGTACGCCTTTCGGCTTAAAAATTTAGAAATTTGAATATTCTTACAAAACTATGGCTAAACATTTTTTATATTAAATACTAATAAAATTAGTACATGTTTCTACATTTTAATATAAATTTTCATCTTTAAAATCATGATAGCTTTTGATGAATCCATTGCTTAAAAAACTTTCCATAAGATTAAACATATCTATATGTAGATCTTATACCATTTTGCCTTTTTGGATGGTCTGGAGCTCCTCTCGGATCTGCTCTAGCTTTAACTGTTTGTTTAGGTGCTCTGCATCTCCTTTGGGATCCGGTCCCGCTTGAACTTTCTGTATTGAATTAATATACATTGAATCGTTCATCATAGATTGTAATTGTGTCTGTAACTTGCTTTTTAGTAGTGTTGCTACTCGGGTTCCATTGTAATTATTAGTTTTCAAGGTAGTGGTTTGGACTTAATGTTTCCTTCGTAGTGCCAAGGCTAAAGGATCAGGCACGTGGCTCATTTGTTTGGTCTTGAACCTGATCGTTGTTGCTGATGATTTTAGTTACTTATGCTCTGGTGGGGTTTGGCCTTCCACCTCTCATGTAAGGTGTTTTGGGTTTGGCTTTTCGTTTTGAAATTTTGAAAAATGAATGACTGTTGGCTATAGAGAAGGAACTTTTGGTTTCTTAGAATTTGGCTTTTTTTTTGTGGATTATATTGCAAGTAGTGGCTATAACCATGTTGGAACTTGAAACCATAGAGAAGAAGACCGATTCACAACATTTCGAAGACGGGGAAGCAAAGACAAAGCTTCGTTCAGATTAATCAATGAGAAATACAAATATATATATGTGATGAGGATTGGTTTGAAATGGTTTAAGATGGTTGGAATCGGTTGGAGAGAAACCGCAACTAATTCTCCATTATGCTAACTCTCCTCTTTAATGGAGAAAGGATTTACATCCAGACCTAACATCTCCCTAAACAATTCAAATTTGATCTTCCCAAGAGGCTTAGTGAAAATATCAACAACATTTTCACTAGTATTACAATACATTAAAGAAATGTCATTAGACTGCATCTTCTCTCGATCAAAATGGAATTGAGTATCAACATGCTTTGTCTGTGAATGATAAACTGGATTATTTGCCAACTTGATTGAGCTCTGGTTATCACATTTGATTATCGTAGCTTTCGTTTGTTCTTCTCCAACATCTTGAAGTAGTCTTCTCAACCAGACAACTTCACAAGTTGCCTCACACAACACTTTATATTTTGCCTCAGTGGATGACAAAGATATAGTAGGTTGCTTCTTACTGCTCCATGAAACAATCTCAGATCCAATGCCAAAAGCATAAACTGTAGTAGATCTCCGATCATCCGGATTTCTAGCCCAATCTGAATCTGAGTAACCTGTTAGCTCAACATCCAATGAGTCAATATACTTAATACCATAATCAATTGTTCCTTTGAGATACCTGAGTACCCCTTTCGTTGCATTCCAATGGCTTTCTAGAGGTTTAGCCATAAACTGACTTAACACACTAACATAATATGCTATGTCAGGTCTGGTTGTAGTAGGATAGTTCAAGCTTCCCACCATCTATCTATACACTGTATCATTTACCTCCTTCGAACCATCATCACAGTAAAGTTTCGTGTTCTATTGCATTGGAACATAAGAAACTTTACATTGATCCATTTAAAACCTCTTAAGTACTTCTCTAACATATTTTCCTTGAGACACAAAGCTTTGATCAGCATTTCTCCAGACTTCAAGACCAAGACAGTAATGTAACTCACCAAGATCTTTCATTTCAAATACCTGTGACATCTGCTTCATAATTCCACTAATCATTTTTGTGAATTTCCTGTAATAATTAAATCATCAACATATAAGGAAATCAATACAATATGCCAATTTTCATCAAACTTGGTATACATATTTAGATCACTTTTTCTCCTCATAAAACCCTACTAAATAAAGAAGGAATCTATCTTCTCATACCATGACCTAGGTGCATGTTTCAGTCCATACAATGCTTTCTTTAATTTACATACTAAATGTTTCTGACCACTTTTCACAAACCCCTCTGGTTGAGTAAGGTAAACCTCCTCCTTTAACTTACCATTCAGGAAAGCAAACTTTACATCTAATTGGTGAAGCTTCCAATGGTGTTTTGTAGCTAGTGCAATTAACATTCTTATTGTGTTTAATTTAGCTACTGGTGCAAATGTTTCTGCATAATCAATTCCCTCTTTCTGTGAATACCCTTTTTCAACCAATTTGGATTTATATTTATCTATACTACCATCTTCTTTGAATTTAGGTTTGTATTTCCATTTACATCCTATGGGATTTTTATCTTAGGCAATTCAGTCAATTCCCAAGTTTTGTTTTTCATTATAGAGTCATATTCTTCCTCCATTGCTTCTCTCCACTCTTCATGTTTATTATCTTCATTAAAATTCATGGGTTCTATGACATTTGAAATATTACTCATTACGACATAATCTTTATATTTTTCAAGTGGACAAACTTTTCGTGAAGATCTTCTCAATGGGCTGGTGACTTCTTCTCCGTTTTGTGAATATTCTTCTTCACTACTAGATGTATCCATGTCACTAGGTGCCTTTTCCTACTGCTTCTTCTCTTCTTTGACCTCTTCATCTTCAAGAAGTACATGCCATATTTCATGATTGTTGTCATCATTGTTTCCTTCTGCCTTTTCATGGAAGATTACATCTCTACTTGCAAACACTTTGTGAGTAGATGGATTAAACAATTTATATGCTTTAAATTCTGAACAATACCCTATAAAAATACATTTGATGGCTTTAGCATCAAGATTCTTCCTGTTCTCCTTTGGAATGTGTGTAAAAGCCTTACACCCAAATATCCTCAAATTATTAACTACTGGTTTAGAATCATACAAGGTTTCGAAAGGATTTTTATGATCAAGACACCTTGTTGGACTTCTATTCTTTAAGAAAATAACAGTGCTAATGGCCTTAACCCAAAAATCATTTGAGATATTGTTACCTTTCATCATACTTCGTGCACACTCCACCAGAGTTCCTTTTTTCCTTTCTGCAACTTCGTTCTGTTGTGGAGTGTGGGGTACTGTAAATTGTTGTACTATACCATGATCTTTGTAGTACTTGATGAAGTTCCCCAATCTGTACTCTCCCCCTTGATCCGAGTGAAGGATTTTGATGGGTTTTCATGTTTGCTTCTCCACCATGTTTTTAAATTCCTCGAAGTATTAAAAAATATCACTCTTTTTCCTGAGGAAATAAACCCATGTGTATTTTGTGCAGTCATTAATAAAAAATAAGAAATAATAAGCACCTCCTAGTGACCTTGTCTGCATTGGTCCACAAACATCAGTGTGCACAAGTTCTAATAGATCTCTTTTTCTCCTATCAAGATTAGAGGCGAATTCATCTCTGTGCATCTTTCCTAAGGCACAACCTTCACAAGCAACATACTCATTCTTCAACATAGGGGGACCTTCAACCATACTTTTCTTTTGTAATAACAACAAATAATGATAATTAATGTGACCATACCTTTGGTGCCAAAGAGTTTTTGTAGGCATAGTCGCAGAAGTTAAATATTGATGATTCTTGCTTGTGACATCAAGTTTGTATATACCTCCAACTCTGACTCCTTTAGCAACAATTATGTATTGATCCTGCAAGTCCTTCACTATACAATGTGTCTTGAAGAATTCGACCTTCAAATCCTAATCTGTAATGGTGGACACATAAATCAAGTTTTTATTTATCCCAGGGACATACAAAACATTGAAAATGTGTCTGACAGTACCATTCGGAAGTGTTACTGGAATATCTCCATATCCCTTGATTTGATAAGAGCGATCATCTCCAAGATAAATATGGGCACCATTATGTGTTTCTTTAAAGTTTGTATACCAATTATTGTTACATGTCAAGTGAATTGAAGCGCCAGAATCAACAAACCATGCATCAACATCATCAGTTTCAGCAGACAACGCAAAATTTGACACAAACAATTTGATATCTTTTGGTTCAATATTCAGGTTTTCTTCTGCAAAGTGTCCTAAATGTTTTCTATTTTTATACCTAGCCTCATTGTCATTTTTCTTCTTATAACATTCTCTGGCAAGATGCTCAATCCTACCACAATAAAAGCACTTAGGTTTATTTCTATTCAATGGCATACCTTGATTTGGCTTTGACTTCCTTTGAAATGAAATTCCTCCTCTACCTCCTTCTCGTGGTTTCCCTTTAGGGAATCTCTTCTTTGTCCATAGTGCTAAGTATGAATTATGAGGCTTCAAATTTGCACAACTCTCTTCCTCTTGCAACAATATACCTGCCAGTTGCTCAAAAGTAGGAGCTTTCTCCCTCACTACAAGGCTTGTTATAAACATTTGATAGTCCTCTAGCATTCCATTTAGGGAAATTGTTACAAGATCAATGTTTGAGACTTTTTTCTCCTATATCTCCCAATTTATCTTTCATGTCTTTAATTTGCCCAAGAAAAGTATTGACAGACTCATTTATATCCATTTTAATACTTATCAATTTACTCTTAGGAAAATAATGTGATTTGTATTATTAGTTTGATATAGATCTTTAAGTGCTTGCCACGTTTCATTAGAAGTCTTAACATCTCTAATATCCCGAATTATGTTATCTTTAATAGACATTCTCAACAATACCTTGGCTTTGTTCTCTCACTTATCCCAATCTAGGATTGTTTTCTCTATTGTGCCTGCAGCCACATCGAGTCATGCTTCATCTCCTTTTGTGATCGTCCATACGCCATAACCTTCCATCAAGGTTTGCATATTGAATTTCCAATTGATGAAATTTCTCCTAAAGTATTCATCTTCTGAGGAAACAGTTTGGGGTGAAGGTAAATAGACCCATTTCTGAAGTGGGTTTTAAACCATTTGAAGATATTATTAATTTATCACCCGAAAATCTATTGTTTGTTCATAATGAAAGATGGAAAATATCCTCCTGAAACTGATATGGATTTTCCGTTTGATGTTTCACAACCATTAGGCCTTGTAGAGATGGATAATCTTAACTAAATGCATTATTTTGGGTATATTTTGGAGACTATAGTTTTAATAGAAACTTGTAACAAAAAATAAATTAAATTAATTAAAAAAACTATTAAAAGATGAACTACAAGATCTCCAAATCTTAATTAACGAAAATCAAATAATAAAATCAAATCTAATTGATATCACTTATTCTAAATATATTAGATTGGACATTATATTTTGAGATTTGAGAATATTTTACAAATTTGAGGAAATTAACTTCATAAGATTTAATAAACACTCAATTGTTGGCAAATTTTAATCAACCAATTGAACCATATTTTAGAATCACATGTTAATTATTGAATGATAAAAATATTCCTCATAATCTTGTTTCATAAGAAAGTGAATATGAGGAATTCACATTAAAACTACTAGCAATAATTAACCAAGTTGTTTTGATATAATAATGTCCAATGAAAACCAATCCAATCACCTAAATGATAAAATATTTACATGATTATATAAGAAAATCAAACCAAACAAATAATATCAATTGAGAGATATCAAAGAGAGGAAGAGAATGAGAACGTCAAAAGGACAAACAAGACATAAAAAAACATTAGAAATAGAAAACCAAAAACAAATCAAGGTGACATTACCAAAATTAATAAGGGGACCTGTTGGGCCCTTCGTTTTTGGATAAGAAGCTGTGCAAGAAGGTCTAGAGTCCCGATTTTTGTCTAGTATGAGTTGTGCAAGCTACAAAAGAAGTTGGATAGTAGAGAAAGGAGATGTAACAAAAATCGGTTGCGAAAAGGACAACACAATGCCAAAAAGGAAACACCAGTTGCAACATAACAAGAAAGCATGTGAGCTCAAAGCCATAAGACCCTACTTAGCTTATATATAGGGATGAGTATGATTTTAAAACAGTTGGTATCACAAGTGTAAAGGTTGGTGTTGGTGTCATAGTTGTAAAGGGTTGTTGTCTTCTTGTTGTTGTTACTGTTAATAGGTCAGGTTGAGTTATGTAAATGTGACCTGTACACAGTTTTGGCTAAATAGATCTTTGCGAGATGGGTCCAAGGCCAATATTCTGTAACAGAGCACTAATTTGTATCTCTGATATTGTAACTGAGAAAGAACTGAAGATAATATATGAAGAAGGATCCAAAATTTCAAAATATGTTGCGTCATTCTATGTTTATACTTTTGCATTGTATCTTTACAGTACTTCTTTATGATTCATAAGTTCCACATGATGTTTTTGTGTTTGAATTCTTTCCGCAACCTAAGTAGCTTGAGTTCTTGCATATATGAGTTCAGATATGTTCTATAGTTAGTTTGTCTTGTGCAAGATCAAGATGAATCTTGAATTTTCTGTGAACCCTCCTAAGTATTTTCCTTTCCCTTTTCTATCCTTTTGTCTTAGCCATGCTTTGGGTGAGACTTATTCTCTTTGGAGGAGATGAAAATGCCAACGCTCTAGACTAATCAATACCTTTTGTTGGTAACCTAAGAAGGACCCTGGTTGTTAATCTTGTGCCAATAAAATGGTTCCATTGTCGGGACCTGTGTTAAAAGGGAACCTGTAG
>SNQJ01S0018806.1:31321-47138 GCA_010110895.2 Picea sitchensis | reverse complement strand
TGGGAGGTTTTGTGGGTTTGGTCCGATGTAAAATTATAAATCGTAGTGTAAATTCCTCCATGGGAATTCGTAACTAAGCTCTGTGTAAACTATGTTAACATTCAATGGGGATCGTAATTTATTCTCTGTGCGTACAATAACGTCATTTACCCCTGTGGGGATTCATAATTAGGCTCTGAGTAGAATACATCAACACTGTATAAATCGTTCCTTATGCTCCGTGTATACAAAAACATTACCCACCCTCGGTGGGGATTTGTGTTTACTCTATGTAACATATATTAACACCCGATAGATCGTAATTCATGTTCTATGTATGAAAAAGAGTTTCTTACCCACTTTGGGGATTCGTGATTTCCTTTGGTGTAACATATATATCATCCTTTTTTAAGTCAAAATTCATTCTCTATGTATGCAACGTGTTATTTACCCTCTATGGGGATTCTTGATTACGCTGTGTAATATATATATCAACATTTTGTAAATCGTAATTCATTGTTTGTGCATGCAAATGAGTTACTTAGCCTATGTGGGGAATTCATAAATCCTCCCTATGTAATTATAGATACCAGTCTTAATCCATTGTAGGAATTGTAAATTTACGCTCTATGTAATTATACAACACTGTATAAATAGTAACCTATGCTCTGTGTATACAAAAGTTTTATTTACCCTCTGTGGGGATTCATAATTGTGCTCTGCGTTTTTATTTTAACATTGTATAAATAATAATTTATGCTATGTGTATAAAAAAGAATTATTTACCCTCTGTGGGGATTCATAATTGTTCTATGTGTATTTACTTTATCACTGTATAAATCATGACTTATTCTTTGTGTATACAAAATCATTATTCACAGTTACATTAAATCAATGATGGGGCCTTGTTTTGTTTTACGAGGATACCCATCAGCTGATTTTAGGTCCACTCCTCCCCCTTTGGATCATGGACATATTGTCGCACAAGAAAAAGTGGTGATCTGGTTTTTTGACGAATTCAAGCTAAGTATTTTTTTGAATTATTCGTTATACTTAATTTCCATAGAAAGAAAATACTAGCATAGATTACTAAACCCCTGATTTTTGTCCTTTTGAAGGTTTATGCAATCGAGGGAAGTGGATCGAGGACACCTCTTGCTCGAAAGTTATTCGAGTTCTGATCTAGGCGTACCTTACATCGATTACAACATGATTCTCTATGTACTTCTTAGAATTCTATTTACATTACAAGTTACTGTGGAGATACTGTAATATTTGAACAGTGCTCGATTGAATACAAGGGTTGATTTCATAAGATAATTTGAGTTCACCACTATGTTTATGTAGTAACGAAAGTTGTATTCGAACTATTATTCTTTCTATCTATTATATGTGGTGTTATACTGATCTGATTAGAAATTCAACATAAATAAATCAATGGTCAATAGGAACATAACAACAGTTCTATTTTGCCTTTATGCATGAACACATATGTATGTATATACAGTCATTCATATCTATATAACCATGGTTAATGGACACTAGGAACATGAAATAGTTCTCTCATTTCTTTATGTAATAAT
This sequence comes from Picea sitchensis, assembly GCA_010110895.2. Lineage (NCBI taxonomy): Eukaryota > Viridiplantae > Streptophyta > Pinopsida > Pinales > Pinaceae > Picea > Picea sitchensis. The sequence continues at coordinate 45,576 of SNQJ01S0018806.1, read as the reverse complement.
ACATATGTGTGTATATACAGTCATTTATGTATAGGTATAACCCCGTTTAATGACCAGTAAGAACATGCCACCATTCTTTCATTTCTTTTTGTATGATTACATATATGTGTATATACAGTCATTTTTATATATGTATAACCATATTTCATGATTAATCGAACATACAATAGTTCTTCTATTTATGCAAAGTGAGCACATATATATGTATATACCATCATCACATAAACCATCACATTCCTGACAAATAATAATCAAGAAGAATATTGACAAGGAATGCAAGCAAAGGAACATATTTGAAAACCTGATGCTAGGACACAAATGGAACAACCACGTTCCACCCAACCGTATAACAGAACAACCAATTTCACTTTCCCTGTTCACCCACTAGCCCGACCATGAGTCCATACGGGAAAACTGAAATGATCCTATGTAGTTACAATCACCGTCCATAGGTCAGAAATTCCTTTTCCTCACACTCACAGTGTTCATAAAAGAAAAATTAGATTTCCTTTCTCCAACATACTAAGCAATTTCCTACCTCCTCCATATGTTGTTTTTATATGCATATTGTGCATAGGTCTTTCCTTCCCTCCTTGGGAAATTTGCAGCTTTGCAAATCCCTGATTTGTAGGGGCTATTAGTGGTCAAATCCCACATTTTCCACTTGTAAAAATCATCCTTGAGGCAACTCAAATATGTTCCCCACTCATGGAGTCATAGTCAACTATTTTTAACCTGGTTGTTCCATTTGTCTTCCAACATTTAATTTATAAAAAAATTGTTTTTCACATGTGTCGCAATAAAAGAAGTTAGTTGGGAAAGTCAAATATTTTCCCAACAATCATCAAATTAAAATTACAATAATTAAATTCCAAATTCGTATTTTCCATAAATGGAAAATAATTTCCAAATCCAAATTTTCAAAAAATGGAATTTTTTTCCCAAGTACACTTAGGATTTAATATTCTAATATTTTTTGGGATATTAGATGGAGCCAGAGAAGCCTTCAGAGGAAGAAGAACCGCGGGAAGAGGACCAATAATATGTTATAATTGTGATGAGAAAGGCCATATGGCGAGAGACTATCCTCATCTGAGGTGGCCATGGTGCTCTCACTGTAGAACCAATGGGCACGCAACTGAAGATTGCCCAGAACTAATTGCAAGAAGGGAAGATCGAGTACGTCAACAAGGAACTAACCTTATCAGTTCAGAAATCAAAAGAGTTATTAAAGGACAATTGCCCAACCTCAATATCGTTATTAGAGGAGGAGCAAAGACAAGAGCTGATGCAGATAATATAACTCAGATCTAGAAGGTAGCACCTAAAGAAGACATGTATGATACGTTGAAACAAAAGTTTTTCTTTAAATATTCCATACAAATATTTCAGAATATCCCCAACCCAAAGATGCAAGAGAAACCCCCATAGCGTATGGTTTACCCTAAGATTGCGCAAGTCCCTACTTCACCCCCTACACCCAAAAACCCTGTAGTCACACTAGGACAACCTCAGAAATGACAAAACATAGTCGACCTATGGTTTCAGTTGTTTTATGATATTCTTGGGAATGACCAACTAACATTAAATTTGTGCAATGCACTTTACCTAGTTCTAGGAAATGAAGAACCTACAAAACCAAGAATAAGGACTAGTATTCCTGAGAAGAATGCTCAGAGAGTAAAGAGAAGGAAATTACTAATTGGAAAATAATTTAGACTAGTAGCCCAACTAGACGAATTCGAGATTAAGGATGTTATGTTAGATCTAGGATCTGATGTGAAAATTCTTCCTAAAAATATTTGGGAAGCTCTAGGAAAACCCCAGTTGACATATTCCCCAATCCAGCTAAGGATGGCCAACCAATATTTCATTTTACCCATAGGAAGAATGGAGAATGTGGAAATAAATGTTGCAGGAGTAAATACTGCAGCTGATTTTGAGATGGTTGAGATCATGGGGGATAAGGACCCTTATCCTGCCCTACTTGGTATTGATTGGGCCTATGACAACTATGCAGTAATTGACCAAAAGAAAGACACTATGACATTTGAGGTAGATGGAATCAAGGTATTTCAACCACTATATCTGTATGTAGGCCCCAGATATACAGAGCCAAAGGATAATAATATGGAGGGAGAAGACATGGATCAGTTGTACACTGTAGCAACAGAAACAATAGAAGATTATATAAATCCTACTGCTTATGGATCGTTAAGTTGGAGGAGTATATAGTCAGCGAATGAAGATTCAGAACTGGCATTCGATACTTGGTAGCAAGGCTCATATGAAATATTCTGAAGGAGATGCGCAACTCTCAGGGAAACTAGATGGGTCAGAACTGAGGTCAGAGAACACCCAATATATGATGGTACCTTAGGACTTGATAGTTATCTACGCAACATGGAAGAAAACATAGTAAAGTATCAAAGGATCTCAGTACTAGATTTATCCCTCCAAGAAACCCCTGCCAAATGGTGGGCCAATCATAAATCCTTACTTAGAAATTGGGATGATTTGAAGAAAGCTATTAAATATAGGTTTAAGAATAAGGAGCAGCTGGAATCAGAGATGCGGATGAATTTCCAAGATGCACAACTGTTCAATGGAGAGTCTTATCCTAACACACATACTGAACAATGCGTAACACAATGACAAGTTGAGGAAATACCATCTCACTTCTGGGTTTAGGTATTTTCCCGCTCACTAGGTCCAATCCTGAAAGCTTGGTTCATGCATGAAGAAACCAGAAGACATACCAACGATTGGAAAATGTTGGCAAATCACTTTTGCAAGGAATTCTCTTTTACAAGTAAGTACCATGATCTTGAAGTAGTCCTACAAAGAATTAAAGAATTTATTTTTATAGACAAGAATAATAAGAAATTAGACCTAGTGGTATGTGAAAATCATGGTCAAGAAGTTCAGACCAATCTTCACCTAACCCTAGAAAAGAGACCTATAGAATGCTATAATATTGAGAAGGGTTTGGAAAGCCAAGATGATTTAGAAGAACTGAGAAACCTAGCCATTAAAGAGGCGAATGGGAAAAGAGAAATTCAGAACATCATACCAAGTCATATTGATGGTTCTTATAATCACCCATTGAATTTGTGCAAAGTCAACATAGGGACTACAAAGAAACCTAAGATAGCTATGGTGGGAGATTACTGGGATGAGAAAACTAGTCAAGAAATAGAGAGTTTATTGTGGGAATATGAGGATTTGTTTTCAAATAAATTTTCAGAGTTAAAAGGAATCAAATGAGTTATGGGTGAAATGAAAATTGAATTAAAACCAGGATCAAATCCTGTGAGGTATAGACCATACCTCCTTAACCCCAGAGTGAAAGAGAAGGTTAATAAGGATATAGACAAGATGTTGGAAGCTGGAATTATTTTTATAGTGGAAGAAGCATAATGGGTCATCCCAATAGTCATCCATAGCAAGAATGGCACATAGGATATCAGGTTCAATGTAGACTATAGAAGCCTTAACTATGCCTATGTGCATGACCCTTTCCCAACACCTTTTACTAATGATGTGCTAGAACTTGTTGCGGGGAAAGAATCATACTCACTCACAGACGGATTTTCAGGGTACCACCAAGTAAGGATTGTTGAAGAGGACAAAAATAAGACCACATTCATAACAATATGGGGGTCTTTTGCATACAATGTGATGCCATTTCGCTTAAAGAACGCCCCTGCAGTTTTCTCCAGGATTGTAGTAGAAACTTTCTGAGAATTTATTCACAAGTTTATAGAAGTCTATATGGATGATTGGATGGTATATAGTCTTCTCAAGGAATAGGTAGCGCTACTATGTCTAATGTTTGACAGATGTAGAAAACTGCAGATATCGTTGAACCTTAGAAAGTGTATCTTAGGTGTACCACATGGAAATCTGTTATGCCAGATAGTATGCCAAGAGCGAGTACTGGTAGACCCAGCCAAATTTGTGGTCATTGTGAACATGCCACCACCCATGAGTGCTAAGCAGTTGCACTCCATGCTGGAACACATAGGGTACTACCGCAGGTTCATCATAAGATATGCAAATATCACTACACCGCTCGAAAATATATTAAAGAAGGCAGAAGTGTTCCAATGGACCCCAGAATGTGACAAAGAATTCGAGACCCTAAAGGAGAAGCTCATCACAACACTTATTATGATATTCCCAAACTGGGAAAACAAATTTCACATCCACGTAGATGCTTCAGGAATTTCCTTAGGAGATATCTTAGCGCAACCATGATATGGAGCCATGGATAATCCTATATATTTTGTGAGAAGGAAGTTATCGCAAGCTGAGCACAACTATACAATGACATAAAGGGAGGGTTTAGCTATGTTGTATGCTTTGCATAAATTTAGACATTATTTTTTAGGTTCTCATTTTATGTTCTTTACTGATCATTTTGCATTGAAATATCTAGTTAAAAAACCTATGTTTGAAGGGAGAATTTGTCGATGGTTTCTACTATTTTAGGAATTTTTGTTTGAAGTGATCATTAAGCCTAGAAGATGCAACGTAGGATCTGATCATCGGTCTAGATGAGAGTTAGGGGAAAGTGGTGGAGTAGTTGATGATCAACTCCCAGATGCAGTTATGTTCCGATTTGAGGCTATACCAGAATACATGGAAGACATAGTAGTATTCTTAAGTACAAGAGCCTTCCCAGAAACATATTGCGCAACCCAGAAATGCCATATGGTTGTTAGAGGGGAATACTATCAGTTTATTGCAGGGAAATTGTATAAATTGGGACTAGATAACGCCCTCAAGAGATGTGTCTTGGACCATGAAAGACAAGATATACTGTGGGAGTGCCATCGTGGAGTTGCGGGAGGTCATGTGGGAGGAAAAGCCATTGCATAGAAGGTTCTTCAAGTTGGACTATGGTGGGCCACACTCTTCAAGGATAAAAAGGTATATGTTAGATCATGCGATGTAGGTCAAAGAGTGGGTAAGCGATCATGACAAGATGACTTACCACTTCAACTAGTTCACGCATTGCAATCATTTGAGAAGTGGGTGGTTGACTTCATTGGGCTGATCAACCCCACAACTAAGCATTTGAAGGCTAGGTACATTATTACCACAACTGACTACCTTACCCATTGGGTTGAGGTAGAAGTTGTTCAAGATTGTTCGACCGATACTGTTGCTAGGTTCATTTTGGAAAATATTATCACTTGATTTGGATGTCCTAGGAGTTTGACCAGTGATCAGGGAGATTATTTTATCAATAGTACCATAACAAATCTTACAACAGAGTTCTTGATCCAACATCACAAAATCATCCCCTACCACTGACAAGCCAATGGAATAGTAAAATAATTCAACAAGATTTTGGAGAGAGGATTAACGAAGGTTTGTTGCGCAAACAAGGAAGATTGGGATGACAGAGTTCAAATAGTACTATGGGCTTACAGGACAACCACAAAGAAACTCCACAGGTACACACCATTTCAGCTAGTTTATGGGAAAGAGGCCTTGGTTCCTGCATAACTCATTACTCCAAGTTTGTACATTGCACAGATCACACAAATGTCAGAGGAAGAATCAGTTGTGCAGAGACTCATGGAGGTACAAGAACTTGAAGAGACCTGAGTTTTAGCAAACTTCCATCAGTCAGTCGAGAAAGTAAGGCATAAATCTTGGCATGATAGACACATTAAGACTAAATTGTTTGCACAAGGAAACAAGGTCCTACTCTATGACAGTTGGTACTAGAAGCATCCTAGCAAGTTCCGCATGCATTGGTTGGGACCATTTATAGTTGCGGAGATCTGACCTTCCAGAGAAGTCAGACTTGCGCAACTGGATGGTATGTTGTAGCCAGAATGGGTGAATGGCGCTCTACTGAAACCCTATATGTCTCATAACTGAGCTAAAGGACTTTTTATCTAGTCCGAAGGAGAATGCATAGTAGTTAGATTTGAATTTTCTGTATTTTTTGTAAATTCAGTTAATAAAGTCGACGTGTGTAGTGTTGTGCCGCGACATGTAGTTCATTTCCTTTTCTGTCTAAGTGTTGTTTGATGCAAAACATTTTAATCGGAAGTGTAGGATCATAAGTGTAAATAACCCATTAATGAACGAGGGAGAACGAATCTAAACGCAATTTGATTCCATGGGCCACACGAACTTAGTCTAGTCACAGGATTTATTACTATTACGATACTTCGTATGAATTTATTTAAGCCATAAAGCCACGATACATGAATATTCCATCGGTATTCACATCGGGATTCCCATCCCTCAAATGGAAAGGTCTGAAATCGGCCATGTTCATGTCCAACTTGCACAGTAAATGCCAGAATCGCCCAATACGATTTACCCCGTGAACTCAGCCCGTCAGACAACTCAGATCCAATTTTCTTCCATAGGGTCATGATGAACAACAGTTATTATTAAAATTTCCAGCTAAGCCTGAGTATAAGGCTCTGAGAAATCGTCGTAGAACTTGTATAATCTTGAGGCCCATAGTTGTGATCCCCAATCCTTATTTCACCGTAGAATTTGTTGATAACTCAGAGCTCACAATGACGAGAGCTACAGGAAGCCAAAGAGTCGTGTCCAAAGATGCAGTACCGGATGATCCCTGTGACCCCCGAGTTGAGGTCATGGGTGATCTCAAGGGGAAGGCGGAGTATGTCAAGATCCTTGATCTCAACTTAACAGAACAAGTCTTGTTGCCCTATATGAACATAGACATCTATTGGAGTATCTCTCCAGACGATTTGGGAGGCATGCATTTTGTGCCAAAGCCCGAATTCATTAACTTGTTCAATTCAACAATCATAAACCTCAAGGACTTACCAGTGTTTGGTAACACTCGTGAAGTTGCGTGGTGCACCAAGTTCCTGATCAACAGGGTGCACAACAAAAGTCTCTGGTTGGATAGGAGATACCCAATCCATGCCGAAGATATCCACTAGCTTACGGGACTATCCCTCGAGGGTGAGGATGTGTCCAAAGGATTCCAGGGTCCCAGTAAGTACTGAAAAAAAAAAGGGATCACAACCTATACGAACGGTTCCACATGTAGAGGGGGGGAGCACAGCCAAAATTGACCTCATTCTACCAGAGACAGTCAGAACTCATTGCCACATTATAGCCATCAAATTCATGAGGTCGTATTAAAAGGGAGAATTCACATTGGATGCATTATCAGTGGCGGATGTTTGCACCAATGGTGTTGTATTCAATTGGTGTAGTTACCTGCTGGAGGAACTACTTGTGGATTACAAGGAATCCTAGGAGAAGGGAGGCACCTTCACATATGGATACATGTTTCTTGTCTTCACAATGCTCAAGTGGATGCCACTCGCTGGAAGACTGTTGACGCTAGCAGACAATGGGTGCCTTGCAAATATGTTTGAACCCTTGCATTCTAGGGTGGACTCGGAGAAAAAAACCTTCAACAACACCACCAGTCCACCCAAAACAACTGATCCAGAGCCCATGCAACTCGATCCCCCAGAACTACCCAAGCCATAACTCCCAGAAACAAACCCAAAGTTACATGAGCAAAGACCAGAACTTTCTAGTCCAAATCCAGAAGTATCAGAGCAATGACTACAGTTGAATAGCCTGAACCCTGAAATCCAGGACCAACAAATTGTACCTTTTTTGTAGTAGAAGGATACTCAAACGATAGAGGAGTCACAATCTCAAAGTCACCAACACATTTCCTCAACAACCAAGGTTGAGGCTGCCACAGGAAGCACAACTCTGGAAGCAGAGCCACACAAAGAGAAGGAGCTACAAAGGAAGGAACAAGAGTCAACCTCTGGGAAAATTGCAACATCCGCGCAGGAACAAATGGAGTTGGTTCTCCAAAACCCTCAATAGTGCGTAGAGTTGTTGCAACTCTTCCTAGCCAAAACAGAGGTTCTGACACTCCTTCCATAATCATTGAGGTTGAGGCTAGTGCCAGGACCATCCACAGGGGAGGAAGAGTTAGAGACTCATTCAGAACATTCAATGGCCATTGGACTTCCACTACAGGTTCGAGCACCCATGGATGCAACCCCTTCATCGACTGACCTTGCACAATGGCCAACGACATAGTTAGTTGGAATGATCAGGGCATCAATTGATCAAATAAAGCAGAGGCTCCAATAGGATGAGAGGTCTTCACAGTCTGCGAGGGAGGAAGTGCTCCTTGTGCAAGCTTGCAGAAAAAAATAAGAACACATGAAGATCCAGGTCAAGCATAGGCTGGAAAGAGTTCAGGAAAGACTTGTTGAATCCTGGTCGGTAATTCGAAAATATGCACCCCAACTACCAAAATCCAGTGATGCAGGATATCCAAAGCATTAGATTGAACTGCTCCAAGGAGCATGGTCACAATTGGACATTCGCGCCGAGCATCTGGAAGTACAGTTGTAGAAGAATCAGCCAGAAGAAAAGAAACAACCTTAGAAGCTGCAGGAGAAGATGGAGAAGATATTGATGGAAGGCAACAATGCCCGAGCAACATACATAAGAGCACAACTGAGTGCACAAATATTTTCAGAGAAGTCACCGATTGGATGGAAATCATTGCAAGGCACAACCATACTTTGGAGGACGTGCACACTAGAATCCAGGTGTTGAATGAAGAAGTTGTGGCTACGATGGATCCGTTGGAGAAACAACATAAGTTTGATCAGATTCAACAAGAAAACAATGAAATAATTGCTCTATTTGAGGTGCAATCTATAGCTGAGAAGGAGTTGCATGACTTTCATTCTTTCATTCAGACAGTTTACATGCAAATGCATCAAGTCTATGCAACAACATATTATGAATGGAACTCTTTGGTCACATCCAAGCCCGAGGAGTGTATCACAGATGTGACCCAACAGTTCGTCACCAAGGCCTCACTTCTCGCCAAGAAATGGTAGGATAAATTTGGGATCTTTCAAGATGTTAAGAAGCGGGGCTTGGAGTGGGTCCCAAAGTTGGTCCCTTCATTTGAAGAGGCAGAAGAAGAGAAAGCGCAACCAGAAGAGAAAAAGAAAGAGAAAAAGGAGGACAAGGGGAAACAATAGTTTCTCTTGGAAGCTGCGAAAGAGCCGAGTACTTGACGCAAGGGCGAGTCAAGGTTTGTGGTTTGAGCCTCTTGCTCCTTTCATTTTTGGATGAGAAACTGCGCAAGAAGGTCCACAATCCCTGTTTTTCTCTAGTACAAGTTGTGCAAGCTACAAAAGAAGCTGGAAAATAGAGCAAGGAGAAGTAACAAAAATCGGTTGCGAAAAGGAAAGCACGATGCCATCAAGGAAAAAACAGTTGCAAAAGAACAAGAAAGCATGAGAGATCAAAGACAGAAGACCCTACTTAGCTTATATATAGGGATTAATATGATTGTAAAATGGTTGGTATCACAAGTGTAAAGGTTGGTGTTGGGGTCATAATTGTAAAGGGTTGTTGTCTTCATGTTGTTGTTACTGTTAATAGGTTAGGTTGAGTTGTGTAAATGTGACCTGTACCCAGTTTTGGCTAAATAGAGCTCTGCGACATGGGTCCAGAGACACCAGTATGTAACAGAGCACTACTTTGTATCTCTGATATTGTAACTGAGAAATATCTAAAGATAATATATGAAGAAGGATTCAAAATTTCAAAATATGTTGCATCATTCTGTGTTTATACTTCTGCAATGTATCTTTATAGTACTTCTTTATGCTTCATAATTTCCACATGATGTTTCTATGTTTGAATGATTTCTTTAACCTAAGTAGCTTCAGTTCTTGCGTATATGATCTTAGATCTGTTTTGTAGTTAGTTTGTCTTCCGCAATATCAACATGAATCTTGAAGGTTCTTTGAACCCTCCTAAGTATTTTCCTTTCCCTTCCCTATCCTTTTGTCTTATTCTCTCTTCGGGCGAGACTTCTTCTCTTCGGAGGAGATGAAAATGCCATCTCTCTAGACTACTCCTTTTGTTGGTAACCTGAGAAGGACCCTGGTATGATCAATCTTGCGCCAACATGACCCCTTTACTTTCTCGAGAAATAAAGGGTTTTTTTTTTTTCCACAACAGGTGGGTACCCTCATAATGGGCCTCTATAATGTGTATCCAAAGGCCCATCAATGTCTATAAACTCACCTTTTTTACCATGATTAATATAAATTGTTGTTTCTTGTAAATTATTTGTTGAGTGATATGAGTTTGTGATGCGATGATTTACACTTATGATTATGCTTAGTTATTATGTTAATATTGTGTATGTAGCCTAACCTAAATAGGTTGAGTGATGCATAAAAGGTTGGAGGTTACAACACTTGGAGAAAGATAAGGGATCTTGTCCCCTCACCTACCACTAGTTCCATGCCAAATATTAAGGAGCCACTTCAGTCTAACCTCCTCAAACTTACACTCCAAGGGATCAAGAAGATATCTAATGGAGGATGGGGATTCTCATTGAGGAAGTCTTCAGGAGAAGATACATGAAATTTCTCCTTGAGAGAAGGCAAAATTCAATATTCCTCAGAGTATAAATGAAACATAAGGACTAGACTTGAGGATTTATTTTCTTTATTGAGGACTCAAGGATTACATCTTGTCATTTGTTTAGAGACCTTGAGAACTTGTAGCATTGTTCCATTGATGTACTATGCTTTGTGTTGTAGATAAATCTCACCTACAGATAAGCAAGACCTCCCTTGTATTTAATCTTGATCCAAGACAAACAATGAGATATATCACAACAAGGTTGTCCATAGATCTACCATATTTGTCCTATTTATGTTATTAAAGTGGGATGAAAAAGCATACCGTATTTCTAAAGTTTTTCCTCTAGTGTTCCTGGATGGTGCAGCTCAAAAAATCTAACTTTAGTTCCTGCAACCATCTTCTTCCACACAAAGAGACAATACACACCTTTCTCAAACATCTTCAAGCTTAAGGAATGTAAATTGTGGGGAAAATTGTATGATAATAATTTGATACATTTATTATCAATATTTGTTTGTAAACTTATGAAGTGCCAGACACAATAAATGTAGAGCTAATATCAAAGTGTCTAACAGACCAATTTCTAATGAACTATGAAGAAAAACTAACATAAATGGTTGCTCATCTAACAATGAATATTCTAAGGTAAAATTGCAGGTTGAATATATATTATTATATTCAATAGTACTCTGTTGGATTCACTCTATCAGTTATATTGACAACCTTCAATTGAAACTATAAAAAACATAATTGAGACAATTAATACATGAAGACAAAATATTTATCGTGAGAAATTATCGATGACTGAAGGATTGGCGACCATCAGTTGCATCAATCTATAATTCTGACAATTCTTTGTCTAGAGAATCACAAATAAACTGACGACCAATATGTTATATCTCAAAGTGCCACTATCATGCATTTTTTACTTTGTCCTGCTTATTTACACATACAACAAACACTTTTGCTGAGGTTACTCTTAAAAAACAATTTTTTTCATAGTGTATGTGCTCTTCTACATATGCAACATGTGTACATACGCTAGTTGCATGCCGGACAACCTACGTATACTCTAGAAAGTTGAAAAAAATAAAAATTTATGCACTTTTGGGAGGATTTTATGGGCTATGTCAGGCTGCACAACCATCTTGCCTCCTATATCACTTGTGATAACTAATTAACCATATTTTCTCCATATTAAAGCGGCCCTAGGGGGTAATTTGGATATATGAAAGAAGAGGCAAGTGAGCTCTGCCAAACTTTCTCTCTTTCATTCCAAGCCTTTTGCATCATGTTCTAAGTTTTATCCTATCTCCCTTGGCATACATTGCCAAGAAAGACTATAGTGGAGATATATCGATTTGCAACAAGTTATCTATTCCATAATTCTCCCAAATATTATATTGATCCTCTCTTAATCTTCCTCTCATTATAATGATCTTCCTTACATTTACACATATGGATTTCAATTCAAAGAAGGAAAATGGTTACAACAAAATRAGATTAGATCCCAAATACATCGATCTACAAYCATCACAAACTTGATTAATGAAATGGAGGTTACTTAATGGTTGTTGGATATGTTTGAATAGCATGGATTCTCAACAACATAATCTTTGAAAAAACCATATTCCTAAATTTTTCCATGAGAGGCGTAACTATAGTAATTTGGGTGCTATAGGATTTCTTAAAAAAACCACCTTGAAGATCTACCCATATCTCCCAAAATTTTTCTTGTTTTGAAAATATGCACACAAATCACCCAATTTGGTGCATTATTTACAAAACCCATGCTTTATATTTTCTTAATTTGTCTTCACCTATCCAAAAATTCATGGAAAAACATATTCTAGAAGAAGGCCACTACATATTTCCAATAGTTCTATAGGAATGGAAAGATGCATGTTCCAATAGTCACATAAATTGCAATTGCTAAAATTTTTCAAATAAGTTAAGAAACCACCATATCTACCTTAAGTAATTATCAGAACATGGGAAAGCAACCACTTTAGTGTACATACGTCACATGAAGCTCATATAGGGTAGAAATGGACAAATGTGGAAATATGAGTGATGAAAGAGTGAAGTGAAAAATGGTTAAATGATATCGTAAAATGTGTCATTTACAAGGCCCACCATCTCCCCCACACTCAAATCATTGCATATCCTCATGCAAAAAAGATAGGAATAGATAAATGTTGTCAGGATTACAGGGTGTACATATAGTTTTCAATCACCGAAGCTTTACCGTCTCTTGTCGCTGATGATTTGAGAAACAAATACTAAACTCTGGCTTGTTTGATGTATGTTGATTTGAGAGGAAACTATTGAACTGTTCTTTCATGATATGGAGGTAAAGTTGATCTAGTTTCCTATGAATGTACTATTGATATTGCAGGTTTTAAGGAGATGGAACTATGTTGTTGTTTCTACTGCTACAAACTTTGAATGTTGATCACATTGGATGTAAGATTTTATTGTGATTTGATTGTTGATGTTGAATCCCTTGACATGATGCTACAAAATTTGAATGTTGATCATCCTGAGTGGAAGCTTTGACTATTCATGTTGAATAAGGTGGTTGTTCCTCTTTGGTGCAATTCTTGATGCGCTGATACTAACCCCCAAGCTCTGAGAATTCTTGAGTTTGTGCTTATCGAGGAGAGTGTTGATCTAAGTGACTATGCATGCATATTTTGGAAGTGGCTCAAGTGTTGCTATAAATTGTTGAAATAGAGTGTTACACATCAAAATTAATCACTTTGATAGTGTCACAAGTGTCGTCATTACAAAGGTCGCAAGTGTCTCATTTTTCTCATAAGGTCGCAAGTGTCGCATGTTGCTCACAAGTGTCGCATGTGTCAAAGAAAGCATATTGCCATGATGCCTATGTCGTGCCTATAACGACATGAGAAAGACACTTGAAACACCTCGAACATCTGATTTGGAAGAGGAGAAATGAGTCAACAGACTTGAAAACCTTTTGCCATCTGAAAGCACCTCAAAAACTGAGTTTTTGGAGAGGAGTGCTCCCCCTTACACTATCTCAGAGCGTTGACACTCCCCCTTACACTGTCAGGGAGCGTTATAATGCTCCCCTGGCCCTTTTGAGGGAGCGCTATATATTTTGAGAGCGCTGGCGCCCCCTAAAGCTTACTAGGGAGCGCTACAACGCTCTGATGTCCCTTTTGAGGGAGCGCTACCTATTCTGGGCGGTTGTTAAGCTGTTGAGATGAATGGGGGAAGCATCTTTTCATTCTTAGAAGGCAGTTGAGTTCGAATCCCTAGTCCAACCATGATCTTAGGGCAGATCCTCAACTGAAGGAGGAAAATTCTCAACTTCCCCAAGGATATCTCAAGTGGTTAAAGCCTCTCCAAGGCTATATAAACAAGATTTCTCATGGTGAAAGGGGACGGAAAAAGGAGAATTACACCAAACTTATGATCTCATAAGTGGTGTTGGAACAACGCTGATTGGGGGAAGAATTGCTAGCATGAAACCTATGATCTCATAGGAAACACAGTCAGCCAAAGGAGAAGTGATCAGTGAAGATGTTGTCAGCCAGGTTGTGGATCTTTTGAGCAAGGGTTAGACGAAGGGGACTTGACGAAGTTGTCGCATTCTCATCTACGATTGTAAGTATTGTTGTCATTATTCTCATTAATATGACATGCTTGGCCTGTTTCTTTCTAGTTTGTGTCTGATGTTACATGAACTTATCATTAATTGATAGATCTGTTTTCAAGCTAATATCAGTGGAGTAGGAAGTAGTCGTATCTTGTTTGTCTGCAGAACTCAG
>SNQJ01S0018806.1:11556-27281 GCA_010110895.2 Picea sitchensis | reverse complement strand
TGGCCTATCTCTTTAGGGTATTTACACAAGGTGACTATGGAGGGGCAAGTCTTCATGGTACCTGGAATCGACGTTGGCCAAACTCACTCGAGCTCCTTGGAGGGTATACCCATGATTATGTGTGGGATATTGCACCAGGGTGTAAGTCCATTAAGCAGGTCATCAATGTAACTTTTCCACCCGCTCTATCTCAACCCCTTCTTACTTTGTTCCCGCGATGTTGGATTTCATCACCAACTAGTGTGCTCATTGTCTGAAGGTTTTGTTTGCTTGCTTTCTTACTAAATTTTTAACGTGTGTTGTTTGTTTTCCCTAGTGGACTCTAGATTGGATCTTTATTTTTATGGCATCAGTTCCAAGAATGACCAATGAAGGAACTCCTTTTCCCTGGAAACCTTTTGTTTTTCCTTCTTACGAAAACATTGGTCCTCCTCATATTTCTACTTTGAGCCTTCCAGGTCTCACAATTGGGTTACCAGTATGGTTGTTTTCCACTCAGGTAATCCTGAATGCAGTTAGTGCTTCAGTCACAAGCACTTCCCCTCAAGAACATCAACATCATGTTGATCCTTCACCGTCTTCACCAATAAGATCTTCTTCTCCTTCTTCACTTGCAAGGTCTTCTTCCATTTCATCTTCTTCGCCGAGTGAAAGATCTCAAGCTGGTAACTTGGTGGATAAGAAGAAGAAGAAACAAAATAGTAAGAAGAAGAAAAATAAGAAAGGATCCAAACTTCCAACCACTATCAAACATGTTGGAAAGAAACCAGTTATTGTTGATTATGCTGGGAGTGTTGATGATGCCAAGAAAACCCAAACAACCCGTAAGCTCAAGTACCCTTGTAGGCTTTGTAAGGGTAGCCATCTTCTTAAGGATTTCCCTGGTCTACCCAAGGTTATAGAAGTATGGTCTACACACCCTAACCAACCCATGTCGTCAGCCTCTGAACAACATGTTGATGACCTCCCGCCAACTAGTCACAATACCATTGGGAAGAACAAAAGTAGTGTCAAGTTACCATGTATGTTATGCAAAGGGAGTCATCTAACTCACCTTTGCCCTCGTATGGAAAAAGCCTCGAAATTACTGGAAGACATGACTGTTTCACAACCTCAACTTCCAGCTGCTTATCGTAAGTTTTCTCTCAACCCCCCTGTAGTTGATGGAATGATCAATCTGGTTCCCCCATCGGTCAGTCTGATTTATCAAGTGGTTAATCTAGTCACATTTTTGGTTGAACTAGTAGACTGAGGGGCCAATCCGATCCCATCCTCGGTTGATCCCACTCTTCTGTTAGAGAGTGAAACCCAAGCGGTTGATCCTTTTCCAAGCGTTGATCCCATTCTCCCCTTGGAGAATGAAACCCAAGTGGTCGATCCGATCTCATCCTCAGTCGATACCACTCTCCCGTTAGAGAGTGAAACCCAAGAGGTCGATCTGTTTCCACCTGTCGACCTCATTCTCCCCTTGGAGAATGAAATCCAAGTGGTTGATCTGATCTCTCCATCGGTTGATCCTACTCTCCTGCTAGAAAGTAAACCCGATACTTCCCATGTTTTTCTTGTTGATACAGAATCTACCATGCCGGTGGGTATTCCTCCTTCTCCCGTAGGACCCCCTCCAAGTAACGAGGCCATCTGTTTTGATTGGGGTGTGCTAACTGGACCTCGTCTTCCCTCTTACATTCCTTTCTAGATTACAGTACAGGTTTGTGGTCGGGACGTTCCTCAAAAGTTGATAGATGAAGGTTCATCTGTTAGTATTTTGTCCTCTATTGCTTGGCAAGATTTGGGTTGTCCTCCACTTGCGCCAGTTACGCATAATCTGTTATCTTTTAACAGAAGAACTAGTCAACATTTAGGGACCCTTCCTCAGTTTCCTGTAACTTTGGGAGGGAAAACTGTCTTTATTGATGTCATGGTAGTCCAAGACCCCTTGGATTTCGCTTTACTCCTTGGGCAAGATTATGTCTATGCCATGAAATCTATTGTGTCTACTCTTTTTCATGTGATATCTTTCCCTCACGATGGACGAGTTGTGATTGCTGATCAACTTTCATTCATTGACTCCAACTAGATTTCCTCCCTAAATGGTTCTTATATGCAGACAGTATCACCCCCGCCACAGGTAAATTATGTGGTGTTGTCGCCCATGGCTTCAACTTCTGATGATTTAGATCCAGTAATTGACATGGTGATCTCTTCGATAGGGTTCTTAGAGGCTGATCTCTTTACTCATGTCACAACCCTCGACATGGTGTCCTTGAAGAGTGTGTTTCTTCCTTCCAGTGAAGACCTCTTGGAAGCCATGATCGAGTTTTGTCCCTTGACATGGTGTCATTCCGGAGCATTGTCCTCTTGGAATCCATGATCAAGAAGAGAGACTTCGAGGATAGTTTTTGCATCTCTGAGGAAACCTCGTTACAAAATGAAACAAAGGTCTTTGAGCATGGTTTTTTGATTTCAATATAATTAAAAAATGAAACCACTTACAAGGATATTTTTTTCATCTCTGTGAAAACCTCGTTAAAAAATGAAATAGAGGTTACGAGCATAGTTCTTGTTTCTATGTCAAGATCGTTAAAAAATGAACTAGTTTTCCCCCTCTCTGTTTGAGTCAAGTCCTTCATCTAGTATTTGAAGCTTCATTTCCTCCGCCTTTGTCGTTGCATGAAACGAATCTTGGGGGGCAATACTTCCAGCCTCTGGACTTCATGCTGAAGTAGAGCTGCTAGTTTCTTAAGCTGGGGGCTAAGTACCAACCATCCATGTGTTATGCGTTGGGAAGTCCAAGCATAGTTTTTACTTTGGTTCAGGCTTGTGTAAAAATGAAACCACCTACCTCAAGCATAGTTTTCTACTAGTTCAATCTTGTGTAAATATGCAACCAGGTCCAAGGATAGTTTTGTTTAGTTTTAAGCTTGTGAAAAAATAAAATCTATCCCAAGAATAGTTTTGTTTTGTTTTAAAGCTTGCGTAAAAATGAAAACAATCTTGAGCTTAGTCTTTGTTCTTTCTCATGCTCGTAAATACATGAGAATAATTTCTCGAGCTTAGTCTTTGTTCTTTCTCATGCTTGTAAATACGTGAGAATGCAATCGAGTATACTTTTATCACTTTTTTGGACTCGTAAAGGTTATACGAAAAAGGAACCCACTGGAGTTCCCTTTAAGCTCTTTTTAGACTCTCTAAACATGAAAAGATTGTCGAGCGACCGTGTTCTTTTCATGTTCATTAAAGTATTTGAGTAAACATTTGTTGAGTGACAATTTATCTCTTTTTTTGTCTCATCAGACTAATTTATGAAAAAGGAACTGAGAGAGTTCTCTTTAAGTGTTTTTCAGACTCTCTAAACATGAAAAACCCATGAGTTTTCTTTCTTTGGACTCATAAAAAAAACATTGAAAGGCCCATGTGGGACCGAACCACTCCTTCCTAGGGTTCGTTAAACATACTCCGAGGGACTCATCCGAAGGATGAGCTTACATTACAAGCATATGTTATCCTCCTCAATCTTGCGTAAAAATAAAGAGGTACTCGCCATAAATGGTAGGGGAAAAATTGGGAAAGAAATGTATCTAAACCTGTATTCTGTGGAAGAATAGAAACACATTGACTACGTGGAATAGTCATTTTTGAACATGACACCTTTCACTTTCTTTGTGTCTAAGTTGGAAAATCAAATTGTCTCCTGATCATACTCCATTATAATATTACAAATCGGTATCTGATCCATGTTGTTGATGATTTCCCAAGACATTTGTCGATATGTCAATATGTTCAAAGAAAGTTTCCAACCTTGAAATCCTTCTGGCTAATTCCGACCATTTATTAGTCCTTAAGCCTTCTATTAAATTAGGTATCCGATTTGATGCCGAATCATGACTCTGATCCACTTCAAATCTTGTTACCCATTTCATGTCATTGATGTAGGATATATTAAGGCCCTCTTGTAGCTGAGTCTTTTCTTGTCGAATTCAACACATTATCGGGGAATTAGAATTAGAAACCAATTGGTACCCTTGGAACTTGCATGCCTCAATGGAAAGTTTCCTTGCTTTCAATGATAGGTTTTCATTGTTAACCTGATCAGGATATTTCGTCGAGTGTTCGACCTCATCTCATTATTCCATTTGTTGGTTGTACTAGTGTACCTTAGGAGTCATTGACATTAATGGTGATTTCCCTGCTTTTGTTAATGGTACACTAATGACCCATTAATCAAATTAGTTTCTACCATGTTGACTTGACACATGTATTAGCATAGTTAGATTTGTACTATAAGAGTGAGTGGAGATGAAAGGCCACGGATCTTTTTCTATGAGGTCGGGTTGCATTGATATTTTTTCAGTTTGTATTGTTGCATGGATCACATTGTATGTCTCATGGCTATGTTCAAATTTGAGTCTTAACACATAGATCCCACGGTGTATTTTGGTGGCTATGTTCATATTTAGTCATATTGGCATGGATCCTGATGTATGTTTGGTGGCCATGACCTTTCTTACTTAACATGGATATTTGCATGTCAACATTTATGCTTGAGTCATTTGTATTCTAAGTATAGGAATTCCTACCTACGGTGATGATGTATTATTGTCTTGTATTTCCTTGTTTGTTGGCGGGTTTTAGGCCATTCCTTGTTCCTTACACAGACTTGACAAAGTATTTCAGCGTATCACTCTATTCCTAACTTCATACTTTGGGGGCTCTCTGGTACACATTATTTCCATCATCCCTATGACCATTAATGATGAAACCTATCCTTTGTCTTGAGGAGGGATTAGTGGCACGAGTTCTGAAGAAGAAGAAGAGAAGAACTTTTCCCGAAGAAGTTGCATTCTCCTTTGTAAAACCGTATTAAAGAGGATGTTCGCAGGTTGCTATATAGGCAAGTGTGAGAATGCACGGTCCTCATGAGCTACCACACCATAAATTTGGGTTTCAAGGGTTCATGGGTTTCTCTATAAGAAGGGTGCGAGGAATTCCTCATGCATTAGGTAAAACGAGCATCTTCTCGATGCTTCTAGAGGAGAAACTTCCATGGTGAGGTGGCATCCAGATGGTTTGGATCTTACTCCCACTTTCATGATTTGGTGGGGATCATCTAACCTCCTCACCTTATCCTCTTCATCTTATAAGGAGAGGGCTCTCATGGAGAAAGTTGGCTTGGATGAGATTAGCTTTTGAGTTTGGAGCTTGGATTGGATTGAGCTTTGGAGATTGTTAGCTTGGCTGAATGGGTACTTTGTCAAGATAGATTGTAAAGATTATTATCATATCTATCTCAGAATTCTTGGAGTGGAAGTGTGTAGGGAATGAAGGATATTTGGAAGGATATACTAGAAATCAAGGCCATGGTTGTAATCTCTCTTTCATCAATATGATACATTAATATGATTCTTTCTATAAATCTTGTTGTGTTTTATTGTATGATTCCTTGATCACATACATACTGGAAGTTTATATTGAGTTTATTACTATTACTATCCCACTTTGGTTGGATTTAGTTCTTTCGGGTTCATCATTGTATGAGTATTGGAATGGAGCTAGGATAGTTATGGCGAGAGGAAGTGGTGTTTTAACAATTGTCTCACTATCCCTCTTTAGTTAGTAAATTCAATATCTAAAACTTAAGGAGAAAGCGTCATGTTCTGGTATGTTTTATTCTAGATCCTGGAAGTGGATCTCAGGGGAGATGGATTAGTGTCACTTTCTACCGGTTATCCCATAACAACATGGGAAAATCAAATCAAATATAATGATAGATCAATCTCAATTACTTTATACTGAAAAGATAGATCAATCTCAATTACTTTATACTGAAAAATCAGAGTTACAAAGCACAGTCAAAACTGATCCCGAAATAACTCTCTTGAAATTTCTAAACAATATATAGTTTGTTACATATCCTTTGAAATTTAAAATGTGTTTGTTCTTAGGACTAAGATTGGGGCTCTCGCGGACCATAAATAAATTATAAACAAGAATTAATCTTGTAGAAGGAGGATGGTGGGTAGTAAAAGAACAACAACACCTGGAAAGAATAAAAAATAAGTTATCAGACTTTGGTTAAACCTTTCTAGTCAAAGAAGCAAAGTAACTGGATGAAGGAACTGATAGAGAAAGAAAGATGTGATCAACATAAAATTACTATGATTGTCTCTCGTGTCTTCATTTGCTTGTTGTTTTATTTTATGGTCTTCATTAATGGTTACAAGAACCATCTAAATTGTTTCTTTCCCCTTGTCTGTCAATTTTTCGATTGCTTTCTTGAACCATTCTTCAATATAATTTTTCATTGGTGCCACATTTATCTCATGACGGATTTTGATGTTGAATAACTCACCCTCCAAGTATCTTAAATCAAGGGAAATACCATGTATTTATTCCTCAATATCTTGGTTCTTCATGGAATAGTCCACTAGTCAATTATCTATGTCATCTTCATCATATTCAAGTATACCATAAAATGTTTCAACTGATAACCCTTCAAAAATCTCAACTTGTTCGTCAAACTGTTTCTTTGTTAGGAAAATTGAGTTGAGAATTAATTTAGGGTATTGTAATTCATTAGTACCTCTGGATAGGTCTATCTCCATGAGCCTCTTGAACAGTTCTTCTCTTTTTAATATATCTTGGCTGCATGCTTGAACAATATTATTCAATTTTTTAATCTTTTCATTCTAGCATGCATTCAGTTGTTTTATCCGACTTGGGGAGGGAAGATCCTCCTCTCTTATCCTTAATTATGTCATGTTAGAGACTTTGCTTCCAAATGGTAGTACAACATCAATGCAGAAACCTTCTTCATTCTTCAGGTCATCTTCCAAATATTCATGGAAGGCATGCACCCTCGAGCCAAAAGAAACAATGTTTTTTGAAACTTCCCATGACTTTGTTATCAATGCCATTCTTTTCTTAATATTTCTTTCAACATAGGTCTTGGATGATGTAAGTAGGCTTGAATATCCTTTCAATTTAACAATGGGTGTGGTGGGTCTGAATATTGAAAAATGACTGCAAAGAAGTGGAAAAGACATTAAGGCATCTTCCAATTCCTTGATCCTTTCTTTCAACTTCATGTTTTCTGCCTCTAGACCACCAATGGAATCATTGAGAGAATCCCTGGTTGCTCTATGAATTTTAGAAATTTGGGAAGGCCGCATATCTTTTAGGTCAACCTCTGAACAAGATTTTCCTTTCTTATTTTTCATATCACCCTTTTCAATAATCAACTTCTTAGATTCCTTGTGGAAGACAATGCTTTGGAAAGCGAATGAATCTTAATCACTGAAAGCCTCATTCTCAATGATCTCTAATGATGAATTTTGATGGGACGTGTTTCTTGTCTGATCGATTGTGGGAAACATTTTCTCAATATCTACCTCTATCTCCATGTCTTCAAGAGAGACTTTGTTGATGTCATTTTATTAGGTTTTAATCTTCTTGAACAACATTCTTCCTCTTCTTTCTCAGAGGGATCTTGTGTGAGCTCTTGATTTTTTCGGAGGGGGGATTATTCTCTTCTTCTCCACTTGAACTATTGTTGGTAACTTTATTAGTTGTGTGGGTTGTTGGAACGTTGCTCCAAGATGTGGTAGTTTTAGGAGTAACAACTGGAGACTGGGTTCTCTTCTCACTGGGACCCTTTCCTTTTTTCTTGTAGATMTCATTAGTACTAAGTAGTGTTTCCAAGTTGTCAGCATTATGTGCAGGAGTGCCTAATTTGTTGTCTTATTMTTTACTCAAAATAGTATGAATGAATGAGTTGTTTAATCCTACTGACAACATATGTTCCACAAATATTTTATTAGGGTCAAACCCCTTTATCTTTTCMACATATTTCATATTTACATTGTTGAAGTGATTCCAAACTCATGAATTTTGTTTATATTCTTGAATATGACGTCTCCAATTTTCCAAGGCAAGGGGATGTATTGTTTTTTTTTGTTTTTCATGGAAAAAGTGCAACCATAAATTGTATTGCCTTGCCACTTCCATAATAAAATTTTTATCAGATACATGGCATGGAAGAAAAGAATGATTTTCCTTGGAACAAAAGATCCTGATAACACTGTGATTTTCCATCTTATCTAACATTCCCTTTTTCTCCTAGAATTTATTAGCCTGGTCTTATATCCTAGGGGTATATTTTTCAAACAACAGTCTTTTGAAAATTGAAACAAAATCATTGCAAACTTCGTAAAAATGAAAAGAGGTCTCGTGTCTCCACAATGCTTGATACTAGAAGGTAAATGGATGAATTTCACAGTTCACCCTCTTAGAGATAGTCAATTTTGGAAACTGACAACAATATACTATCACAAATACCAAATAAAAAGCCATAAATAATTTCGTGTCCCTTTTGTAATGTGAAAATTGGGAGGAGATTTAAATGGAAATCATTTTTCCCTAATCGAAGATAGCTTGATCTTTAACTGTAAGATATAAAACATAAAGAATCATGCAAGAAATGGTGGTGTTTCATTCTTAAACTATCAACCTGGTGAACAACCAAGAAATTTATCGAAAGGGGTTTTTAAAAGAGTCGACCTGAATCCTAGTTATGTCTTATGGAACAACTACGATATTCTTCAAGAACTCAGACAAGAAATCCAGGCCATTTTCATGTTTTTTTAGAAAATATCTGCAATCCTCTCCCTTGAAGGTAAGTGTTGGCTCAGGGAGCTTCAACATCTTATGAAATACTTATGGTGAAAGAGAGATGGGAGAATGCTATTGAAGTTGTATAATTCACTGACTCAGTACGTACTTCTCAACGCACCATGCAGCCGGTTCTTTGCAGTCGAATATCTCAGGGACACACTGTGTGAGAGCAATCCTGGATGTCTAGATTATATGTTTTTGTGTAGAAGGAGATTAGTAATACGAGTATGCTATGGACCACTGAAAGTTATGGTCTTTACGACCAAAAATATTCAAGGTATCTCCACAAAAATGTTGTCTAGTTGTTATTTCCATAGTTTGAGGAGAGTGTTATTTCAACTGGATAATGACTTGCAATGAATCATTTTGGAGATATAACAATCATAAAACCCTTGGAAAATCGTGCTTTAATGCAATTTAATGAAAATTATTCTCGATACCATCGCTTATTAATGAATATCTTTACAAAGTCTGCATGATTAGTTATTAACATTAAACCATACTAAATGCATATTGAGAAAAGCACGAAGATGGCGGGGATGAACAAAAGTAATTTGAATTTGGGGATTTTTGTGAACCCGCTAACCCGTGTTTGTGAATGATAAAAAATAGGCTAATTGTTTCATAGCAGTCGGTCGGACTTGGATACAGGAGAAATGAAAGACTTAGGGGCTTGGTACCCATTACAAGTCCGATGGTCATAATTTAAATAATGAGTCTTTGGGTTCAAAATGGAGATTGTGAAACTTGGAAGATGAAATATTAAACCTGTGAACCCGTGGTTACAAAAATGGTTAATTATTATAATAGGGAGGTCGATCGGACACATGATAAAGCGCCATGGATGTAGGTGAAGACCCGCGAGTCTGCGAACCCACCAATTTTTTGAAAAATGACTAATTATGGTAAATAGAAAGGGAAAATATAAGGGAGAAAAGAAAAGGGGAATGATGGTAGGTATAGAAGAGGGAAAAAAATGGAAAAAATAAGTTGGGAAAATATAAAAGGGAGGGAAATTTTGGCAACCAGAATTGATCTCAACAATTGGCTCTAACTGTGGGATGATAAGCCCCTGTGGGTTGCTAATAATCCAGAATATTTATGACCAGGTGCTTCCCTCCATTGTGATATGGATTCGAAGTTAATAATATATAAACTAAAGAAATGAAAATTAAAACTTATGTACAAGGAAATGAGAAAGTTTTAGGTGAAGAAACATTTCAAATGTCTCTCATTGATAGGAACCATTAATACTTTACCCTTCATGTATTTGCGCATATAGTAATTTAAACCCTGTATCTTATCGATGATGTATGGTCCAATACAAAGTTCTTCAAACTTTGAATGCATCGATGGTTTCTCCTTGGCTTTGTTCCAGAGTAACACTAGTTCTCCCTTCTGAAAATTCTTTACATTTTCATTCTAGTCAAAATATATTTTGATACTTTGATGTCTCTGAGAAGTTCTATTCGGGGATTTACTTCGTTCTTCCTCCAATTTCAACAATTGGTTGATTCTCTTTTGGATAAGTGAACTATCTTCTGCATCTTCTGTATTAACCACAAAATTCAAAGCATTGAGTTCGAGGTTGATTGACATTTTAGCTTCTTTCCCATAAACCAATGTATACAGATACATCCCAATGTTTTCTTTTGGAGTCGTTCTTCTTGGCCACAATGCATCAGTTAGATTCAAACTCCAATTCCTTTAGTTCTTGTCAATATTTTTCTTCAATTTATGAATGAGTGTATTATTTGTGGATTCTGTAAGACCATTTCCTTGTGGATAATAATTCGATTACTGCCCCATAATAATTCCATATTATCCACATATTTCTGTAAACTTTGAACCAATGAAAATCTAACCATTATCAGGGATAAATTTGTCTGGGACACTGAATCTTGAAAAAATATTATCTTTAGGGAACTTAATTAATTCTTCAGAATCAATGAAAAGAATTTCCTCCTTGACCTATCGAGTTCTCAATATTCTGAGTCACCTCATCCTTCTCAAGTCAGTTCTACAAGATCTGTCAGTATATACCTTCTCATCCCTCGCGGCCCTTAACTTCATCCTCAACAATATTAAATCCCTGGAAAGGAACTTTATTTGGCAAGGGTTCAAAGTGGGGAAGAAATGTGCGTTGATGAGATGGGAAAAGCTTTGCAGACCCAATATTCAAGGGATTTTGGGAATCAGAGAACCCTCAATTTTGAATAAAGTTCTTAGCGCCAAGATCTGGTGGGGATGGATGAAGAGACCCCAGAACCTTTGGGCCAGGATTTGGAGAAGAAAGTATACTCCCAACACAATGGAAATAAGCCTCATTCGTTGGAACGAAGAAACCTGAGTCTCCCTGATATGGACAACCGCCAAGGAAAATTGACACCTTGTAGTCAATCACGCCTTCTAGGAAATTCAGAATGCTCAGAATGCCCTCTTCTAGAACGATTCGTGGAAACAGTTACCTGTTTTGGCGCAATAAGAATGGGCCGATAACTTCTACACCTCAGCCACTCAAGCAGGATTGAAAAAAGTCACAGAATACTGGAGGGAAAACCCCATGAATTCCACCTGGAGATGTTGGAATTCTAATGGAGAGGACCTACATGTTGAAGCACAGGTGGACCTTCATCCTTGGCACAATATGACCAACGCATGAAAAATTCCCATCATGCAAGGTGAGGACATATTGTGATAGGGACACTCACTAAGGGGCACCTTCAACATCCAAGAGGCTTACACCATCAAGGCCAATCTCAATCTCCCACCTCTGAGGAAATTCTGGAGAAAAATCTGGTCTCTGAAACACTGGCCAAAAATCAACATCTTCCTTTGGTTGGTGGCACACAGAAGCATTCTCACTTGGGATAATATATCTAAAAGGGGGTTTACAAGACTGTCCAGTTTCCCTCTATGCTTGGCAGAGGTGAAAACAATGAACCATCTCCTAAACACTTGCCCCTTCAACACTCAAGTTTGGGATCATTGCACAACCATCATGCGCACTTCAGATCATAAGAGGGACAGCATAGGCACTACCATCTAAGAATGGAGAGAAGTGGATTTTTAGTCGCCTATCTTAAATCACATCTGGTAGTTTCTCCCTAGATTTATCCTTTGGAAAATATGGAAGGAAAGGAATTGAAGGATCTTCAGGAATACCCAGAGCGATTGGAAACACGGTTGGACCCAAGTCTGTCACAACATAACGGAAACAACCATCTTGCAGCAGTGGAATGAGGTGGACTTAACTTGTCCCACCCAAGAATAAAGCATCCTAAATAATTGGAAATTCATCACAAAACAAAGTCTTCTCTCTCTTCCCTACAATCCCTCTCAAGGGGATATCCCATCTCAGTGGTCCCCCCCTTCAATGGACTTTATTAAGGAAAATTTTGATGGACCCTCCAAAGGGAACCTGGGCGAAGCAGGATTTTGCGTGGTATTTTGAAACCATCAAGGGAGTATTCTTCTCATTATAGCAGGAAGCTTAGGCCATACTACAAACAATGCATCAGAGTTATGGGGGCTCACAAGAGTGTTACAATTAGCCACAATTAACAACTTCAATAAACTTATAGTGGAAGTATATTCTCAAGTAATTCTCAACCTCTTTCAGAAAGTTCTGAACGCAGCAGATCCAGAGAAAATTTCGCCTTGTTGGCAACTATTTCCCAGACCGAGGACAATTGCAATGCTTCTCTGACCAATTTAGGCTTTCATCCCCTCCCATGTGAGGAGAAATTCGAATCATATTGCGGATGAAATGGCCAGCATTGGAACGTAAAGGGAGGGACCAGATCTTCTGTGCCAGGCCCCCATCCACCAGATGCACCCTATCTTTCAGAGATGCCAGAGAAAATCTCTATCTATCGACAACTCCTCGGATGGGGTGATAGTGGGAGACACTTTTCAAGAGGAGAAAGTAGGAGAGAGACACTATGGCATCAACCATGTGACAGACGCGTGCCTCTCCCTCCTGCTACCTTAATGCTCTTAAAATCACATTGCATGAGACAGGGCACCATTAATCTCATTGCGCCCTGCTCTGGCTATCCGTCCCTTCTATGGACCAACGCCATGGCTCTGAATTTACTATGCACGTGTGTTGGTTTAATGGCTGGAACCAATGACTTAGATACTATGAATTGCACCAAGTGCATTGGACGCCTCATTAACCTGTGGTCGAATCCTCCAGAGCTCGGCCTTTCACTTAGCTGCTCCTACACATSTTATCTTTCTCTCCTGGGTGTTTCCTCCCTCACTATGTCTCAGAGATGCCAATATAKAGGGGGAAGTCCAAACGAGGCTCARCATGGCAGCCCAACCAACCGYGTCTGGCCCTCCATCCCCCACCCACACCTTCCCACTGCTCCTCMTCCTCGTCCCCTTCCTCGTCCTCCTMCCTGGTGMAGTTGATCCACAATCCCATAATTCTCCCACCCCTCTCGTCACCTTTTGATTACAGGTTGGAGTGGTTTGATATCTCGGGGACTTCTTTGGGATTTAAACCAGTCCCCCTTGGAGATTTGGCCTATGCTTTGCAGTCAGGACCAGTGGCTCCACCAAATTCATCGGCCCACTCTCTTTCCCAATCGCCCCATGCCCTACTACACTACACTCACTCTCAAGGTGATGGCCATGAAGTAAGCCAAGGTTCACAATAGTGGCCTCACTCCCGTGTCGACTCTTGCGACGACTATGAATTTGAGTTCCAAGCAGGCATTGCATTGCTGCAAAGTCTAGTTTTTGAGTTACGACAAGACTTTTATGATGTATGGTTTCACATGGATATTCTGGAAGGGAAAGAAACACAATTCTTGCAACTTCTTTCACCAATGCAGGATGCCTACCACCCCTCAGCTGGAGAAGCACATGTAGTAGAGGCTGAGCCACCAGTATTGGCACCAGCTCCACCACTTGGGACTTCGGAAGATGTTGCACCAATCAAGGAGGAGGACGTGACACCAGTCAAGGAGGAGGACACGACACCATTCGAGGAGGAGATAGCCCCTCTTGGGGACCTGATGCTTGGTGACACCTCCATGGACGCGTGGCCGCATTACAACCCTACTAATTGAAATGCACAGGTGTATCTTTTATTTTTCTTGGTTGGAGGGTCGTATTACTGTTGTTTTTCCTCATAGACTCTATAGTGATAATCCATGTCAATTATTTTCTGTGTCAATTACTGTCAATATGGTCACCCTTAGGGGACCACAATTTTCTGTTATATGTCAGTAGAAAGGTCAAGCTATAATATTTTGTTGTTAAGGCCTTTTATGAATGACAGTTTAAGATTTGAACTGAGGAACTATTCGACTGGCTAAGCTGGTTTCCCCTCGAGGTAGCTCAATGTTTACATCTTGTAACAAAGCGATGATACTATAATCTTTGATTTTGGCAGGTTTTTTTATACAATCTTACTTACAAAAAAAAAAAAAAACTTCAGAATCAACCTTTTTTAATGCCACTGCTTCTGGCCACTTCGTAAAATAATTTGTAGTGGTGAGAATGTACATATGTCCCTTGCTAGAATTTGGATTTATTGGCTTGACAAAATCAAGCTGCCATTGGGAGAATGGTTTTTCTACAATTATAGGTTGTAACGACATCACATATTTCTTCATTTTTGCTGAACATTGCTGGCAAGATACACACTTCCTTATTGTGTCATATGAGTCTCTAAAAATTGGCAACCAATAAAATCCATCTCTTATTGTCTTATGTTCAATGGGAGTTGGTTCAAAATTCCCACCACATATACCTTCATGGAATTCCCTCATTAGTTCTTGGGCTTTGTTTTCAATAGCACATATCTGTAATATACCATCATAGTTCCTTCTGAACAGTATATCAGTAATTGACACATATTGATTTGAATTCATCTTCAATGTTCTCCTTTCTTTAGGGTTCATGATGACTGGAAAATTCTTGAACCTCAAGTAGAATACAATGTCTCCATACCATTCTGAATCGACTAGTGGTTCTCCTACTGAAATTGAAATCATTCCATCCACATAATAACTATTTGTGATGAGCTTACATAAAACTTGTCCTTGGACAACCTTTAAATGTTTAATATCAATATCATATTCTTGTATCTTCACCAGCCAATTATCCCATTTTCCTTCCCTCAGTTGTTGATTAAAAAGCATATTCACTAGAGAAGATGGAACATAAGAAATGACGTGAGAATTTAGTATGTACGTCCGAAAGTATGCCACCTCTTTCACAAGAGCCAAGGCTTGATTTTCCAGTTTTTAATACCTCAATTCATAATCATGAAGGTTTTTTCTCATGAAACTGATTAGGAGTTCTTCAACCTTGGTATTCCTTTGAGTAAGAATATATGCAACAACTGTTTCTGTAGAGAATGAATATATGATGAAATCCCTTTGAAAATTTGGGCTAATGAGGACTAGAGTTGTGGTGATCTCTCTTTTGATATTATTGAAAGCTTCTTATGTATCCATTGTTCCTTCAAACCTTTGGTCCTTTTTCAACAACAAATTGATCGGTTTCACAATATTTGCATACTTAGGAACAAATATTTGCACAAAGTTGATCTTGCCAAAAAATGATTGAACTCCTTTATTAGATGATGGGGAGTTGAGTTCATTTATAGATTTAACTCTTTCTGGATCTATATAAATCCCTACCTTGCACACAATATGACCCAATAGTTTTCCTTGAGCTAAAACAAATAAACATTTTTTTGGATTTAGGTAAACACGATATAATCTGCATCTGTCGAAAACATTTCTCAAGTGATGAATGCGATCACCCCTTTTTTTCAAATGTATTGTCAATTCATCTTGATAGTCCTCCATGAATTTTCCTATCAATCCATTGAGAGCATGATCTATGGCCCTCTGAAATGTGGATCCTACATTCTGTTATCTCCTCAAATAACACAACCAAATTTGTTTATTTTAGGTGATAGGAAGTCATTGAAAAATACATTTCTAAATTTTTTAAGGTTCATTTTTAAGAGCCTTAGGTTTGTAATAAAGTTTGAAAAACATTGGATTTGATTTTTATTTCATAAA
>SNQJ01S0018805.1:129466-139660 GCA_010110895.2 Picea sitchensis | reverse complement strand
TGCAATAAATTCAAACTGTCATTTACATTCATTGACCTCTTTCTGCAGGTCCATTTACATCACGTATTCACATTTATAAGTTTTTCCATAGTCCGTGGCCAGTTCAGTTATATTTACAATCTGGGGGAAACAGGGTGTTACAATCAGAGACCTAAGAGAGGCAACTGCTCGCATCGCAGTTGGAAGAATGAAATCTCTTGCCTTGGAGTGCAAGCAGTTGATCTCTAGGAGCACTCAGACTTATGAAAATCTCATGGAGAATCCAGAGTTACAAACATTGGAGTCGCAGCTCCAAGAAGCAAAGCATCATGCAGATACATTACAGGTGCAGCTAAAGGCCTTGTCACTAGTTGAAAGGATGAAGAGGTTTCTAGAGTAGTGCATGGCCCAACAACAGATCCACACGGTCCAGACCAAATTGATGGAAGTCTCTCAACGAGTTCAACTAGTGAAAGATAAGGCATGCCAACTGTTCACCGAAGTTGAAATCCAAGTNGACACACTCATCCAAGAGTTCACTGAGCAAGAGGCAATAACACTACAGTAGGTCGAAGTAGCACAAGCCAAGATCGAGGTGTTCGAGGTAGAATTGCTCAGACCAGAGTGACTCGGGACGAGTCACAGGTGAGTGTTGGGGGCCTGTTGGCCCTTGACCAAGTTTTGGGAACACTTGGTCATATTTGACCATTTTTGGGACTTCGATGGTCTGTCGAATATGGAGTGCTAGACAAAGCAGAGATCACGAGATCTTGACCCACTTTTGGGTCCCTTTTTGGGTTTTGGGAATATGTAATGGGAAAGGGATGTCGGCCCGTGGGTTTACCCACGCTTAGGCCAACTTTTGTATTTATAAATAAACATCTAGGCATCTAGTAGAGTATTGTATTGTATCTATGTGATATAGGATATGTGCCAAGTGCAATTTGCGTGATCAAGGTGTTATGCATTCTATAGGCTTGCAGAGCTTAGTGCAAGTTCCTGTGTGGAGACCTAGAAGGATTTGTGCTGAAAGGAAAGGAAGAAGGATCTAGTGAGTTGCACAGATCTTCTATCCTATGCACCATAGGGTTTGGTGGCTCTATTTTTGTAACCACTTGGCCGATGATAATAGAGAAGAAGAGTTGGTGGACGTAGCCCCAGTGTGGGGGTGAACCACGTAAAATTGTGTGTTATGCTTTGTTCTTTGACTCAATGTGCTTATCTCTGCTTTTGCTAAGTGCTTTGATATATTTAGATAGATCTATTTATTCTTTGTGCTTCTTATATGTATGTGAATGTAGATCTAATATGTATGAAGGTGCTTAGTGCTGATCTACTGGATCTGATCTGTTTTACTGTTGTTAAGCACTGCAATCCCTTAGATCTACATGAATGTTGCGATGCTCTGTGCTATTTGCGAAGTATAATAAGGTTGAATATTTATGAATGATCGATGCTAAGTGCCATGTAAGTGATATAATCATAGATCTGTGTCCCAGCTTAGGTTGCAGACACTTGAGTCCTGCAACCATCCCTGCCTCTACCTCGAGTGAGACTTCATTTTCTTTGTAGGTGTTGCCAAAAGGGCCGGTAGTTAGGATTTTTTTGGTGCACTGTTGTAGCATTGAACCCTGGGTCCACCCCTCTGCCAACATTCCTTTTTTTTTTGGATAGATTTGATATATAGATCAATATCATACACATTATTACTTCCATTGTTAGATTATACAAACTTCAAGATGAGATTTAAAACAAAATGGGGTGTATGTAACATCCAGTTCGACTGATCATATTTTATACACTGAATTATTCCTCGAGGACACCTGCGAGCAAGTGATCCGGTTAAAACATGGTACGTTATGATTATGTGTTGGTTTACGAGTTATGTTGTGTTGAGTATTGAGATAATATGTTATTTTATTTGATGTATAGTATTGACATGTATTATGATGAGGTTTCATGAGTGTGCAGGAAACATGACATGATGAGGATGCTGATGGCATTGACATACTTCCTTGGAATCCAGATTAAGTCAGGGAGTGGACTTCTATTTTGGTTTGAGTACTTGATTTATTGCATATATTATTCATGATTATTTTAGTATGGACTTCATGTATATGAATTATTGACATTATCTTTGTCAGTGGATGCAGGCATGGTGATGCTTGCTAATCCGACTCACATATGGAGTAAAGGGGTCATACATAGATACCATACGGATGAGGGAGAGGAGTGGCAACATATTTGTCATATCCTACTAGCACCCCCCCTGTGACTTGAACCGAAGGTTAACGATTACCTTGTTCTGAGAGGTCCATGATGTTGTGAGGGCAGACTGAGACAGTCGCTCACGTGGATTACTGAGGGGCGCACAATAAGGTAGATACCATATTCCTCAACAAGCCCTTAGTCTCACACAAGGTCGACCACTAGAGTGTTGACTCCAAGTGTCCGACAAACTTACAAACTAGTCAATGGCGAGTGGTACCCTTGGAGCACGAAAGGTCATCTTGAAGGGCACGTTGCATAAATAAAATTGCGAGTCAATAAAAATATAGAAGGCCTATAAAATAAAACAAATGCAACTTGGAAAGAGTGTGACATGTGTTGTGGGTGAATAATCCTTAATTTAATTATTGAAAATTAACTAATTGTGCATGAGATGACATGTTTCAAGGTAATTTTTCCTATAAAAGAAATGATGAGGAAGAGAGAAGAGACCCTAATGTTGGATGAATGAAATGCTAGTGAAATTTTGATTGGCTAAGTTTACTTGTGTGAGTTGGGTTCAAGATTGTGTAAGAGGTGGAAGCCTCTCCTTGAGAGGGAAATCTTGTGCTATTGAGATTTGGTTTTCTATGTGTGGCCCCTTTGTGGCTTAGGGGGCTAAGGAGGTATTGACGCTTGAATCTGTTAGGACCAAAACGACAACCTCACAAGGATGCAACTCCTCCTTCATTTTTATAGAGGTGGTACTCCTCTATGGTTTATGATCTTCTTTGATACTCTAAATTTAAAGATGATCTAGGACCTTTAGAAAGTCCACTCTTATACTCAAAGAAAGATAAAAATTGCAGAAAAATAAAAGTATTTTATTTTAGGACAATTCCCGAGAGATGACCAAGAACCTCATACATCACACATTTGAAAATATCAATAAAACTTCCTCCCATCCATCATAGCAAAAGTATAGATTTCTGATCACACATAAAATAAAAATAGATGATCTAGACACATAAGAGAACTTTAATAGAGTGAACACATGTAAATATCAAAGGAAGAAAATGATAGACCAATTTCAAAATATTTTATACTCAAAACTCAGAGTTATAAAACACCATCAAAACTGATCCCAACTTAGTTCTCTTGGGATTTTTGAAAAATATTAAGGTCTATTACAATGCTTTGAAATAAAATGTGTTTGTGCAAAGATCCGATATTAGGGCTCCCACATATCATAAAAATAAGTATAAACAAGGAATAAACTATGGAGAGAATAAGGTGGGACAATGTAGAGTAGCAAGACCTCGAGGGAAGACAAAAGGGAAATTATCAGATTTCGGTTAGACATTTCTAATCAAAGAAGCAAAATAACTGGATGAAAACTGATAAGGAAAGAAAAATGTGATCAACATGCACTTACTATGATGGTATCTCTCTGTTTCTCAATTTCTTGTTGTTGTCCTTTTATTCTCCTCGTTGATAGTTACATGAACTCTCTCAATTGTCATTTCTTGGCCCTCTTTAGTTAACTTATCGATTTCCCTCTTAAATCAATCTTCAATGTAATTCTTCATTAGCACAACATTGATCTCATTCCTAATTTTGATATTAAACAATTCACCTTCTAAATCTCTTAGGTCATGAGAAATACCGTGGGTCGATTCCTCAATATCTTGATTTTTCATAGAATAATCGATAAGCCAATTATTTGTCTCTTCTTCACCTTTGAAAGTAAGAGTAGGCTCTGGCAGCTTTAACATCTTGCAAAAGACTTGAGGTGAAAGAGAAATTGGAGAATGTCCCTGGAATTGTATGATTCTTTGATTCAATATGTATTTTTCCACACACCATGCAATGATTTCCTTACAATCGAAAACCTCTGGAACACAACAAGCACGAGCAATTCCAGATGTCCAAATTATTTTCTTGTCTTTTTGTGTAGTAGGAGGGGAGGAATAATACAAGTATGCTCTCGACCACTGGAAGTTCTAATCCTCGTGGCCAAAAATACTCAGAGTGTCACCACATAATTGTTGTCGAGCTAATGTTGCCATTAAGTTAATGGAACTATTTCTTCAGCTGGGTAATGATCTCAAATAATCCCTTCTAGAAAGATAATGATAGTTTAATCCCTTGGAAAATAAATATTAATGAGAATTTAATGAAATTTTCCTCGAGCCTTTCGCCATTAATGACAATATTTTCGGGGCCTGCACAACAGTTGTTAGCATTTAAACAATACTTAATGCATAATGGGAAACACAAAGTAATGACAGGGTTGGGTGTGAGAGAACTTGATTATAGAATTTTTGTGAACCCGCGGTTGTAGAAATAATCAAAATAAACTAAGTATGGAAGAGCGGTCGGTCGGACTTGCGTGCATAAAGAATGGACTACTTTGGAATCTGACACCTGTGATGAAGCTAAAGGTTAAGTGATGGTCAAAATGTAGATCATATAAGTTGAAGTGCACAGTGAGGGTCACGACAAAAAAATGAGAGAAAATGTTTGAGCCCACATACCTGTGAATTTGAAGAAAAAATCTAAGTGTTGAAACAAACTTGTGCATGAGTAAGTGGATGGAAAAGAAAATGTGACAACCTACGAACCCACGAACTGAAATATGGCTAAGTATATTAACCAGGAAAGGGAAAAAAAAGTAGGGATAAAAGAAAATGGGAAAAAGGGAAGGTATAGAAGGCTGAAAAGAAAATGAGGAAGTGGGGAAAATAGAATGTGGGAGGGAAAGATGGAAGCACGAAAAGGTCTCAACAAGTGGCTTCAACTGTGGGATGATAACCCCCTGTGGGTTGTCAAGAATCTAGAATCTTCATGACCAGATGTTTCTATCTTTTGGGCTATGGAGTCAAATAGTAAGGATGTACAAAATAAATTGAAAACTATGTACAAGGAGATGAGAAAATTTCAGGCGAAAAAACTTTTCAAATGTCACCCATTAACAGACAACATTAACGTTTTCCCTTCATGTTTTTGAGCATATATGCATTAAAACCCATAATATTTTCAATGATATATGGTCCAATCCAAAGTGCTTCAAATTTTGTGTGCATTGATGGTTTCTCCTTAGCTTTGTTCCAGAGCAACACAAGTTCACCCCTTTGAAAATTCTGTATGGTTGCATTATGATCAAAATGTTTTTGATACTTTGTTGTCTCTGAGAAGTTCTATACAAATATTCACTTCATTCTTCCTCCAATTTTAATAATTGATTCATTCTATTTTGCATAGGCGTACTATCTTCTGCATCCTCTATATTAACTACATAAGTCAAGGCATTTAATTCGAGGCTAATTGGAAATTTTGATTCTTTCTCATAAACCAACATATACAAAGACATACCAATATTGTCTTTCAGAGTCATTCTGCTCGCCCATAAAGCATCTTCCAATTTCAAATGCCAATTCTTTTGGTTCTTATCAATAATTTTCTTTAATATCTAAATGAGTGTCTTAATGGTGGATTCTGCAAGACCATTCCCTTGTGGATAATAATTTGATGACTTCCCCATGACAATTCCATATTCTTCACAAAATTTTGTAAATTTTGACCCAATGAAAATTGAACCATTCTCAGTAATGAATTTTTCTGGGACACCAAATCTTGACAGTATATTGTATTCAAGAAACTTAATCAACTCTTCATAATCAATCATTTTTAATGCTACTGCTTCCGACCACTTTATAAAATAATATGTAGCAGTGAGGATATATGTGTGTCCTTTACTTGATTTTGGATTTATTGGTCCAATGACATCCAGTCCCCATTAGGAAAATGGTTGTTCTACTGATATAGGTTGTAATGGCATTGCGGATTTTTTCGTTTTCCCTAAAAATTGTTGACAAGATACACATTTTCTTATGGTAGCATATGAGTCTTTAAAAACCGATGGCCAGTAAAACCCAACTCTTATATTTTATGGGCTGTAGCAGTGGGAACAAAATGTCTGCCACATATACCTTCATGGAATTCTTTTATCAATTCTTGAGCTATCTTTTCATCAACACACCTTAAAAATATTCCATCATAGTTCCTTCTGAATAACACATCAACAATCAAGACACACTGATTTGACTTCATTTTCAATGTTCTTCACTCCTTTAGGTTCATGGTGACTAGACATTGTCCGGACCTTAATTAAAATATAATATCTCTATACCATTCTGAAACAACAATAGGTTCTCCATTTGAAATCAAACTTACTCCATCCAAAGAATCACCACTCGCAATGAGCTTACACAGACCCTATCCTTTGACTTCTTTTAAAGTCTTAATTTCAATGTCATACTCTTGAATCTTTGCCAACCAATTTTCCTATTTTCCTTCTCTCAATTGTTGATTTAAAAGCATTTTCATAGGAGAGGATGGAACATACACAATGACATGAGAATTTAATATGTAAGTCTGAAAGAGCGCCACTTCTTTTACAAGAGACAGAGCTTGTTTCTCCAATTCTGAATATCTTAATTCATAATCATGAAGGGTCTTTCTCATGAAACTAATTGGAAATTATTCACCCTTGGCATTTCCTTGAGTAAGAACATATTCCACGATAGTTTCTGTTGCAAACGAATAAATGGTGAAGTCTCTTTGGAAATCTGGACTGATGAGGACTGGGGCTATAGTGATTTCCTTTTTGATATTACAAAAAGCTTCTTGTATATCTGAGGTCCATTCAAACCTCTCATCCTTTTTAAACAAAGAATTGATCGACTTCACAATACTTGCATAGTCAGGGACAAATCTTCGTACAAAGTTGATTTTACCAAAAAATGACTAGACTCCCTTCTTGGATGATGGAGGGTTNTCTGAGGTCCATTCAAACCTCTCATCCTTTTTAAACAAAGAATTGATCGACTTCACAATACTTGCATAGTCAGGGACAAATCTTCGTACAAAGTTGATTTTACCAAAAAATGACTAGACTCCCTTCTTGGATGATGGAGGGTTAAGTTCATTTCTAGCTTTACCTCTCTCAGGATCAATATATATTCCTTCTTTACATACAATATGGCCTAATAATTTGCCTTCAGTTACAACAAATAAACATTTTTTTGGATTTAAAGAGACACCATATAATCTGTATATATCAAAAACTTTCCTCATGTGATGAATGCGATCACTCCTAGTTTGTGAGTGTATCGTTAAATCATCTTGGTAATCCACCGTGAATTTTCCTATACCATATGTGATCACTTCTATGGAGATGCTAAGGAATTCTTTGCATTTCTAACCAACAAACATTGGTAGTTTCATGATGATTTACTGGACTATAAGGTCCTCTAACTCTAATGTTGATTAGTATGTAATTATTTTCTTGACCTTCCGATGGTGATACAACCAACATTCTCTACTACATGGGGTGTTTGTTCTTCCTCTCCTCATACACGAGAGTAGTCTCTACTTATTTTGTTGGGTCTCTATTTGCATTTATTCCTTTGTATTGTTGTTTTGTTAGTTGTCCTTTCACTAGTATAGATTCTTGTTTTTTGTTATTTGATGTTTGAGTTGCATTGGCCTATTTGGAACATTTGTGGGCATTAGTATAATTTTTTTTTCCTTTTCTTTGGCTAAAATTGATTATTGATATTAAATTTAAAACATTATTTATTTAAACTTTAATTATGTTTTTATTAGGAAATTATGTATCAATTTGGTCTTTCTATATCTTTAGGTTCAATGTGGGCTACCCTATTAGTTTTTTCAATCAATTGACATGATTTCTTATTGCTTGCAAAATGTTAATTTTTTAGCTTCTCGAATAACTATTTTTTTTCTTCTTCCAATTAGATTTTATTTAAGGGTCTTGATCAGAAAAAAAACTATATAACACTCAACATTTGATTTTTAAAAAGTGAAAAAACAATGCTTCATATTGTATTCAAGCTTCATACTAATAGTCTAGTTTTGAATAATAGTTTGCCAATTAAATTATCTCTAAAACATAAATCCAACCTATAGAATCACATTCAATTTATTTATCTTACCTCACCAAAAAGTATGGATCCATCACATGAATTTATATAAATTAACAATGTCTCTAAGTACTAGTGCTAGAAAAATACAATGTCCCTTGAAATTTTTTGAAATAACATAGCCATGATTTTATGGAGATCTCATGGAATCCTTTGCTTTTGTAACCAACTAGAGTTGGGATGCTCAAACATTGGTGATTTCACACCGGTAAACCAAGCTATAGGGTCCTCTAATTCTAGTGTATACTAGGATGTAATTTTTTTCTTAGCTTTCTAGTCATGATACAAACAACCTTCTCTATTATAAGTGTGCTTATTCTTCCTCTCCTCTTTCACAAGAGTAGCATCTAATTCATTTTCTAGGGTTATTTATTTTCATTTATCCCTTTGTATTATTTTGTTATTTGTCCTTTTACTAGTCTAAATTCTTGTTTATTATTATTTGATGTTCAAGTCCATTTGATCTCTTATTTTGATCATTTGTGCACATTAGTATAGTTTCTTTCTTTTTTCTCTCCCAAAAAATTATTGATATTAATAAAACATCATTTATTAAACTTAAATTCCTTTTTAATTACAAAATTAAGTATGAATTTGGTATTTCTTTACATTTATGCTCCCTATTTTTAATATTAACTTAACGTAGGACACTTGTGTATTTTCCAAAATTTGGTGAATCTGTATAGATCTTCAAGGATTATTCATAGACATACTACTAAAATAATTATGTTGTCCTAGTAGTTCTTTCAATCAATTAGCATGATTCCCCTCATGACTCTCAAAATATTTATCTTTTAGCATTTCTCTCACAAGTTTAAGTTTTCTCTATCCATTAGATACTATTTAAGGGTCTTCATGATAAAAAACTATATTTTTCATTTTAGAGAGGAAAAAGACAATAATTTATATTGTTTTCAAGCCTCGTGATAATAGTCTATTTTTGTAGAGTAACTTCTCAATGAAATTCTCTCTAAAATAGAAAATTCAAGTTGTAGAACCACATTCAATATTTTTATCTTACCTCACCAAAAAGGATGGATGTAGCACTTGAATTAA
Organism: Picea sitchensis; assembly: GCA_010110895.2. Lineage (NCBI taxonomy): Eukaryota > Viridiplantae > Streptophyta > Pinopsida > Pinales > Pinaceae > Picea > Picea sitchensis. The sequence goes on along the minus strand of SNQJ01S0018805.1, from coordinate 130,409 downwards.
TATAAATTACCAATACCTCAAGCTCTTTGTCCTAGACAAAAATTAAGTCCCTTCAAATTTTGTGAAATAATACATCCATGCATTTTATGCAGATCTTAAGGAATTCTTTGCATTTCTAACCAACTAGCCCTGAGATGCTCAAACATTGGTGGTTTCACAATTGACTGGGATGTAGTGTCCTATTTTATGTTCAAGTCCCATCTTGATCATTTGTCGACATTAATGTAATTTTGTTCCTTTTTCTTTTCTGAAAAATATTTATTGATATCAAATTTAAAAATATCATTTATTTAAACTTTAACTCTTTTTTTAATTAAAAAATGAAGTATCAATTTGATTTTTCTATTTCTTTAGGCTCCCTATTTTTTAATATTAACTTAACATATGACACTTATATATTTTCCGAAGTCTGGTGAATCTTGTATAGACGTTCAAGGATTATAAGTAGGCATACTGCTACTACAATATACCACCGGACCTCTAGACATCTGCAAACTTTCAGAAGTTGATTTATTGGGAAGACTGGTTCCCAAATTTCCAGTTACATGAGGTTATACAAGGAGGTTTTGTTGATTAGTTGGGTTGGTTTTCATTGATGTCAACCCTTGAAGAAAGTCTGGTAGCGAATTCTGGTAGCACAAAGTTTTGGGTAATGGACCCAAGTTTGTTTGATGGATAATGGTATGAGTTTTGATATATTTGCAGGTAAGACTACTCTAGATGGATAGTACATGTCATTCCATTTCTGGTGGTACGTGGAACATCACATAACTCCTCACGGTTAGAGAGTTATGGCCATGTGAAGTTGGAGAACCCTCATAAGTCATTTAGAAGCCCCAAAAGGTCAAAGTAGTCAAAGTGTTTGCCAAAAGAAATTATTTAAATAATAAAGTTAATGGAGAACTCCCTAAAATAAGGAAAGTGGGATGCTACATGAAAGTAT
>SNQJ01S0018805.1:92127-123611 GCA_010110895.2 Picea sitchensis | reverse complement strand
GTAGGTTCCTTCATAAATTAGTTTAACCACTAAAAGGTAGGTCATGGAGAGCAACAACATGTATAAAAATTAAATACCACGGTTTGATGGACTGAAGTATGCATTTTGGAGAAGAATGATGAAAACATATATACATGCACAGGGATTTGAAATTTGTCAATCTGTTGTAGATGGATACAAAGAACCAACATTTCCGCCGACAAATGAAAGAGCAATAAAACTTGGGCAAAATAATTCCAAAGCCACAAATGCACTTTTGAATGGTCTTTGTGAATCAATATACACCAAAGTTATACATTGTAAATCGGCTAAAGAGATTTGGGACAAGCTTCAAAATATTTATGAAGGAGATTCAAAAGTCAAAGAAGCAAAGCTTCAAACTTACAAAGTTCAGTTCGAACAACTAAAGATGAAGGAAGATGAGAATATTGCAGCTTACTTCTTACGAGTCAATGAAATGGTAAATGCAATAATAGGATTGGGAAAATAAATTAAAGAATTTGTAATTGTTCAAAAGGTACTAAGATCTCTTCCTATGAGATTTGATCCTAAGATATCAACACTAGAAGAAAGAACAAATCTAGACTCAATAAGCATGGACGAACTACATGGAATCTTCACAGCATATGAAATGAGAATTGAACAGGAAAATCCAGATATAAAAGAAGCAGCTTTCAAAGAATCCAAAAGGTCAAAGAAAAAGGGAAAGCAAAAGGAAAAATAACATAGCAGCAGTAGTGACATCTCGGAAGGTGATGAAGAAATGGCCAACTTTGTCAAAATATTGAACAAAGGAACCAACGACAGATATAAAGGTAAGTTTCCATTGATTTGTTTTAATTGTGATGGTATTGGTCATTTTTCTAACAAATGTCCTCATAAGAAAAATAAGAGGAATGATGAATATTACTCAAATAGAAAACAAACATATAAAGGCAAAGGAACCACAAAGAAATATTTCAAGAAAAGATTATGCACCAAAGAAGACATCTCCTCATCAGATGAAGATGAAGTCAGTGATAGTGAAACAGAAAGAGTTCTATTCATGGAAGTAGAAGACTCTGATAAAGAAGACACCGAAGAAGAATATGAAGAGGTAGAAGTTGACTACCGAGAAGAATTGTTGTGTGCCATAGAAGTTATAAGAAGAGAAAATAAGAAAAACAAGAAGCTACAAGTAGAACTAGACAAGAAAGAAGACACTCAGGAACTAGAACAAATGATCACAAATTTGAAGGTTCAAATAGAAGAAGATAAAATAATTGAAGAAGTACTCAATGAACAACTAGAATAAAGAGACAAGATCATTGGAAATTTGGAAGCAAAGATTGTCACATTAAGAAAGGATCTTCAAGATAAAAATATGCAGAACAACCCAAAAGTTTTGGATAACATTATCAGCAGTCAAAAGCCTCATCATGACAAGTTCGGACTTGGATATAATCATACAGAAAAGGGATCAATCTTCAAAACAACAGAACAAGAAACATATCCAAAAAGTTGTGTAGAAACAATCAAAGGGGATATGAAGACCTACAAAGAAGATTACAGGGACACTCCTCCATCGAGAAGATTCAGATTTCAGAATCAACGATCGACAGATAGGCCTCGAGAAGAAGAATGATTCATAAGAGAAATTCCTTTCAGAAGATATTGAACTCCCAGGTATCAAACTATATTTTTTGGTTTGTGTTATGCATGCAATAATTTTGGACATAAAGCTATGAATTGCAGAGCTAACAACAGGAACATAAACAAATTTGAAATTCATACCCAAAAGGGTTATCCAAGAAGGCCCAGTGAAACATAGAGAATAAGTTACAATAGGTTTGCATCATTGAGCACTGAAGTGGAATACTACAAGTGTAACAAATTTGGATACATGGCCAAATATTAGTTTATGATTATACAAGAATGACTGCAGTTTTATTTCTCAGGAATAAGTCAAAACCTTTTGAAAAATTCAAGGTCTACAAGGAAATGGTTGAAAACGAAATGGATTCAAAAATCAAATGTTTGAGATCTGATAATGGAGGAGAGTTCACTTCAAAGGAATTTATGGACTACTGCAGCACACATGGAATAAAAAGTCAATTCTTCATTGCTAAGACACCTCAACATAATGGAGTTGTTGAAAGAAAGAACAAGACAGTGCATGAAATGGCTCGAACAATGTTAATGGATTCCAAATTGACAGATATATTTTGGACACGTGCAGTGCATAAAACGATTGACATTCAAAACAAAGTAATGCTCAGAAACAACACTGAAAAAACTCCCTATGAGCTATGGAAAGGAAGACCAACAAATGTGAAGTGCTTCAGAGTATTTGGAAGAAAATGCTACATCAAAAGAGAAGATGGAAGAATGGGAAAGTTTCACTCTCGTGTGGACAAAGGAGTACTTGTTGGTTACTCAAGTATAAGGAAAGCATACAAGTGTTACATTATGAGGTCGAACAAAGTTGTGGAAAGAATCAATGTAACAATTGATGAAACAGGTGGACAAGAATTAAAGGAAGAAGATAATGAATCAATGGAACAAATTTACGAAGAAGAAGCAGAAGATGAAGAAGAATTAGAAGGGGAAGATGAAGAGGATTAGACATAAGTAGAAGAACAAGTTCAACAAGTGCCTCCAAATACACCTAGCAAACGAGTATAGAAGAATCATCCTTTAGATCGGATTATCAGAAACAAAGATGCAGGAGTTGAGACTAGAAGAAGAATTTGTTCACCGGGACAAATGCATCTAGCACTTTCATCTACAATTCAACCAAACAATTTTGAAGAGGCCAACAAGGATGAATTTTGGAATAAGGCCATGGATGATGAATTGGATCAAATAGAGAAGAATGACACTTGGGAATTGGTTCCAAGACCAAAGAATAAGAATGTGATTGGCACAAAGTGGGTATTCAGAAATAAATTGAATGAAGATGGGCAGGTTACAAGGAACAAATCTAGATTGGTATGTAAAGGATACACACAAGTTGAAGGAATCAACTTTGAAGAGACATTTTCCCCAGTTGCCATAATTGAATCAATCCGATTGCTTTTAGATTATGCTTGCTCCAAGAATATTAAAGTATATCAGATGGACGTAAAATCATCTTTTTTGAATGTGGAACTTGAAGAAAAAGTCTACATTGAACAACCAGAAGGATTTCAGTTGTCAGAGAATGCAGATTATGTGTGTAAATTGAAGAAGGCCTTGTATGGTATAAAACAGGCTCCTAGAGCATGGTACTCTAGACTGGATAAATATATACAGTATGCAGGGTTCATAAAAGGAAGTGCAGACAACAACCTCTACAACAACGGAAATCAAGACAGTATTTTATTAAATGAAGTTTATGTTGATGATATTACTTTTGGAAGCAATTATGACAGGTTAAGCCAGAAATTTGCAAAGGATATTCATAATGAATTTGAAATGTCATTACTCAGAGAAATATCCTTCTTTCTGGGTCTTCAGATACGTCAAAGAAACCAACGAATTTTTATTTCTCAAACTAAGTATATCAAAGAAATGCTAAAGAGGTTCGAAATGGAAGATTGCAAACCGGTTACCACTCCTATGCAAACCAGTTACCACTCCTATGCAAACCAGTTGCAAGTTGAGAAAAGATGATGATTCAAAGTCTATAGACCAGAGGCAATACAGGTCAATGATTGGGATCTTACTATATGTGACAACATCCAAACCAGATGTAATGCAGGTAGTTGGACAAGTGGCATGATTTCCAACAACACCAAAGGAAACACATGTCATAGCAGTAAGAGGATTTTCATATATCTCAAAGGAAAATTAGAGTTTGGATTATGGTATTCAAAAGGAAAGGATATATCACTTATTTCCTACACAGATGCAGAATGGGTAGGTTGCATTGATGACCGACGAAGCATCGGTGAAACAATGTTCTACTTGGGTGAGTGTTTAGTATCATGCATAAGCAAGAAACAATCATCAGTATCCTTATCTACAGCCGAGGCATAGTATATTGCAGCAACAACATGTTGGACACAAGTTCTATGGATGAAACAAACATTGACAAATATACAGGTTAAGTATGATGATCCCATTCCAATCTATTGTGATAACACAAGAGCCATCAGTATCTCAAAGAACCCAGTGATGCACTCCAAGACGAAGCACATTCTAGTAAAGTATCACTTTCTACGAGAACATGTTGCAAAGAAGAACATCAAAGTTGAATACGTGGGCACAAAATAACAAGTGGCAATTTTTTTTACAAAACTGCTTACATGGGAAGCCTTTGAGTATCATCGCCAGAGACTTGGAGTAATTTCTACTCCAAAATGAATGCTTTTGAATTCTTATCTTATATGTCTTAGATTTACACGAGGAAGCACCATAAAGAGGATAGTTCAGGTCAGGAGACCAGTTTCAGGAAGATTTCAGTCATGGTGAGTATCCCCAAGGACAGTTTAGTTAGGGGGAGTAGCCCCGGATGGAAAGATACATTTTCCATTGATGACAAAGGGGGAGAGATTTATTAAAAGAGAGCACAGAGGCATGGTTCCAGGGGGAGCGATGGTCACAGGGGGAGCATGAGTGATATGACTTCAGTATTGCATCAGAGTGTTTCCATCAATGCCAAAGGGGGATATTGTTGATTATTTGGGTTGGTTTTCATTGATGTCAACCCTTGAAGAAAGTCTGGTAGAGAATTCTGGTAGCACAAAGGTTTGGGTAATGGAACCAAGTTTTTTTGATGGATAATGGTATGATTTTTGATATATTTGTAGGTAAGACTATTCTATATGGATAGTGCATGTCATGCCATTTCTGGTGGTATGTGGAACGTCACATAACTCCTCACGGTTAAAGAGTTATTGCCATGTGAAGTTGGAGAACCCTCATGAGTCATCTAGAAGCCCCAAAAGGTCAAATTAGTCAAAGTGTTTGCAAAAGAAATTATTTAAATAATAAAGTTAATGGAGAACTCCTAAAATAAGGAAAGTGGGATGCTACATGAAAGTATAAATAAGAGGCAAGGCTCTTTCATTTAATTACACTTGAACCTATTGAATATCATTGAATATATGTTTTGTGAAAGGTTATTTGGGTAGGTATTATTGATAGAGAAAAGTGCAACAGGAAAAGTGTGGAAGAAAAAGTGCGGTAGGAAGTCTACGACAGAAAAAGTGCAGCAGAAAATGCGCGACAAAAAAATTGCGGCAGAAAAAGTGTGGCAGAAAAATTACGGCAGAAAAAGTGCAACAGAAAAATCGCGGCAAAAAAAGTGCGGCAGAAAAATCTTGGTAGAAAAATCGCGGCAAAAAAAGTGTGGTAGAAAAAGTGTGGTAGAAAAATCACGGCAGAAAAAGTGCGGAAAAAAAATCATGGCAACAACATGGTTGGGGTATATTTATGAGAGATATGGCACATCTTGTTTGAGGTATGATTTTTGATCCAGGGTTTAGCTCTTGAGATGGTATTGGATGTTCAATATTGCTACATATATAAATTTGTTGAGGGATACAATTGGTATTTGACATATGGGTATTGGTCTTTTGGTTTTGATGTGTTGCTGAAGTTGTTGGTTTAACTTGAGGCTACATAACAATGAGGTTGTGGCACATGGTTTTATGGTATTTGGTTTATGGATAGAGTGATGAATTTTTAGATAACTTTTGATGGTTATATTGGTGTATGTCTTTGTATATGGTTGAGGTACATGTTGGGTACATGGTTGAGACAAGTAGTTGATGAGTTTTCACATACATGAGGTGTATAGTTGATGATGTTGGTACATCTTGATGAGTCATAGTTGATGTGCAGTTGATGCATGGTACATGTTGGTTCAGGTTATTGGTACAGGTTGTTTGGTGCAGGTTGTTTGGTGCAGGTTGATTGGTACAAGTTGACAGTAACAGTTTGATAGTGGCAGTGGTTGATTCAGTGACAGTGACATGCTTTCTACGTTTGACATTTATATTCCAGAGCGGTTGTACGGGGCAAGGATAGGTGGTTGTAGCCACCTTCCGGTTGTAGCTGGAGAACATAGGGTGTTGCAGCCTCCTTCTAGTTGTAGCCAGAGAATTAGGGAGTTGGAGCTTCCCTCAGGTAGTAGCCTGAGAAACTAGGGGGTTGGATCCTCCTTCCAGTTGCAGCTAGAAAACAAAGGAAGTTGGTGCTTTCAATGAATGTAACTCTTAAATACATATAAGAAAAATCATTCAGTGGTTTTCTCCCACTTTGGGTTTCCATGTAAAACATTGGTGTACTATGTATGTGTATGATTGCTCATTTGTTCATTGTTTATTTACTCTGCAACTATTGGATGATAATGCTACATTGATATAACACTTGCATTTTTTGGTTTAAAAGGATTGAATTGCTCTATTATTGATTCACCCCCCCTCTTAGTAATCCAATAGGTTTCACCAGTTGCGTTATAGTTGGCTCAAACTTGCCACATCAGGACCACATGTCCCAACACATCAACACTCAATAAGTCTTCCATGTCAGATAGTACTATTTGGGTACATGATCAACTACATACTTAGAGACATACTCATTTTTTCCATTTTCCCTACTATTTAAGAGGATTGCTATTTATAGCATGTCTATTTATAGCAGGTAATACCATATATGTAATACCATGGGAAAATACCATGGTTTTCGAAAACCATGGGCTCATAATACCATGGGAAAATATCATGGGATTCCTATATGTAATACCATGGGAAAATACCATGGTTTTCGAAAACCATGGGCTCATAAACCACCATTAGGAAAATTCCTATATTTTAGCTACCATTAGGCCAATAACTATTTTTTAGCCACCATTAGGCAAATTCCTATTTTTTAGGAGATAATTGCTATTTCCTCAATTTTAGGAGATATTTCCTATTTCATGGCTATATATCACACTTTATTAAGAATATTAGCCTCCTAAGGAAGTGCACATTACCCATCTAATACTTGGAGTTAAATTACTTCACTTGTTTAGTGACTTTCCATAATTAGAAAATTCTCACTCAGTTAGGGATTTAGTTCCATTCTTGGACTCTAGTCTTATTCTGGGAGATTTTTTCTATTATGGAATGCAAGTTTACTTCATGTAGAGTTATCACTAAGTTCTCACCTATATTTTTTACCTTTTCTTATTATTATAAAATTTTGATTTTAGTTAATTGTTTCTTTTGGGAGAAATTATTTTTTTACTTGAGCATGCACATGGAAATCCCAACCTAGTGCGCATTACTTCTCATGTGGAGAGTCCTATATATTGTAATAATTATCAAGGATTAATACATTGTGATTATAGTTGGTTTCTTAGTCTCTTATGTGTGAATATTGATTCTATTTTTCTCTCTCCTCTCTCTCTTTTGCAATTAGCTAGTGTAGTATTTCCTTCTCACAATTAGGTCTTGGATTGTGGTTTAATCCTACATGGTATTAGAGCCATTATTGTGAGGGAGTATTCACTTTTATTGCAGGTTTATATATCTTATTGTAAAGCCCATATATAACTATGGATCAACCATCTTCTTCAGTGATCTTGACACCCTTCAACTACTTTGAGTGGAAGCCCAAGATAGAGCTTCTACTTCAAAGTAAGGGTTTGTATATGGTCACCATGGGGAATGAGTTCGAGCCTACTTCAACCATAGAGAAATAAAAATACTTCAACATAATGTATGAAGCCTATGGGATATTGTGCTTGAGCATCTTTCTGGATCTCCTCTTTCATGTCGATACTTGCAAGACTCTTAATGATGTTTGGACAAAGTTGAAGGACTTGCTAGGAAAGCAAGACAATCCAAGAGGTCATCAACTGGAGAATGATCTATATGCATTGAATTCAAGAGATTTTGAGACCCTACAAGATTACTTATGTAATTTTAAAACTTTTCTTTCTCATGTTATGGCTTGTGGAATTGATAAGAAAGATGAATAATTAATCTTTTCAATTCTAACAAAACTAGGACCAGTGTATTATGTCTACACTTCTTCTTTTCATACTACCAGGATAGGTATGGGGTATACATGGAAGATTCCATTCCTAGATGATTTCATGGAGTCACGTATCCATGAGAAAACAAATATCATCCAAATAGGTGCACTTAAGAATTCCAAGCCCCATGCACTTATAGTTCAAAGAATTTAAAAAAGGAATAAGCGGAAGAATAGGGGTAAGAAGGACTAAGAGAACAAGAAGGAAGGTAAACAAAAGTCCACATATGAGTGTTAGAGTTCCAAGACATCAAAATGAAATAAGGAGAATAGAAAGTGTTCCTACTGTAACATGGGGTTCCATCCTAAGATTTCTTGTATGAACATTACCATAGATCTCATGGCACAAACACTTGAGCAACATCACCTCAAGGATTGTATTCCAGATAGTGCAAGGAAAAATCCATCACCAGAAAGAGGTAATGGCCATGAATTACTTTCTATTTCATATTCTCCTAATGATTGGGTTCTTGATTCATGGGCTACCCATCACATGGTGTCATCGGATAGACTTTTCTCATACTTGGAGATTTGTTCCAGACCATCGAACTTCATGGGAGATGATTCTCCTACATAGGTGTGCAGTAGAGGTAGAGTTGATCTAGACCATGGATGATTTCAATATGTACTTCATGTTACGAAGCTTTGAGTGAATCTTCTCTCCATATTTAAAAATAACTCCTTCGTGTTTATGGAAGAAGGTGGATTTCACTCCAGACTCAGTTATTATTTCCAACTTGTCAGATGGTTCTAAAATCGTTTTTTTTTAGGTTAATCACCATTACAGATTGTACACCTTCTTTCACTTCAATCAAAAATATGATTATGTATCTCTTATAACACATGATAATGAAGAGTCCAGGTTGTGGCATGAGAGGGTTTAGCATATGAATTTTAAATATTTAGATCAGCTTAGTAAAGGTGGAACGATAGATGGATTACCCCACATTCAGTACACAGATGGAGTTTTCCACGGTTGCATACTAGGAAAACATCTTGAGGAGAAGTTCAACACATGTAAATCATGGAGGGCATCATCACTTATAGAGTTTGTTCATAGTGACATTATAGGTCCTTTCCCATAGCCATCGATCAATAAATCTAAGTATGTTCTTACTTCCATTGATGATTTTTCGAGATATACATGGGTCTACTTTCTCAAATTAAAATCTGAGGTCTTTGATTGTCTTAAAAATTTCAAGCGTCTAGTTGAGAACCAAACAGGGAAGAGGATTAATAAGCTTCACACAAAAAATGGAGGATAGCATGTGAATAAGGATGTTGAGCATCTCTATTCAAAATCAAGTATAGAATTTTAACACAATTCCATATACTCCACAATAGAATGGGGTAGTGGAGGGAAAGAACAAGACATTGAAAGAGATGGCCAACTGTATGTTGCAGGCTAGAGAACTACCTCCAAATTTATGGGTTGAATATATCAAGTGTGAAGCCTACATTCAAAATATATTTCCTCATAAATCATTCAAGGGAGTCACTCCATATGAGGCTTGGAGTGGGAAGAAACCAAAAGTCACTCACTTCAGAATTTTTGGTTCCCATGCATGGGCTAGGATCCCTTCGAATAGGAGGAAATTGTGGAAGATTAGAGTAAGAAGTGTATTTTTGTTGGATATCCAGAGGGAGTGAAGGGATATAGGCTATTATATACTACTTCATATACACTATTCATTCAAAGGAGTGTTAAGTTTGAAGAGGGTCCTTCATAAGTACTTTCAAAGCAGTACACACCTCCATCTCCACCGCCACTAGTTGCAAAATTTCGTTAGACTTCTTCTGATCATATTTATGATTATATATATGTATGATATATATGATATTTCTAATAAAAAACAATAAGTTGCAGGTCCATATCATTGACCATGATGAGTACAACAAATTCTTCAGGCAACAAGTGATCTAGTGAGTGATCATGTTGATCCACAGAGACCCAGATATCAGTTTGTGGAGCCTCCATAAGATTTTACTACCATGGAGTCATTGATTCCTATTTATTGTTATATGGTACATGGATCATATCCTTAGTATTATGCATATACTAAAGGAAACCCCCATTGGGAAGAAGCTATGAAAGAGGAGTGCAATTCCCTGATAGAGAACAACACATGGGAGTTAGTTCCTCTACCCTCCAACATGAAGCTTGTTAGATGTAAGTGGATTTTCAATACAAAGAGGGATGCTTATGGATAAATTACAAAGTATAAGGCTTAGTTATTATCTTAATATTTCTCATAGGTACAATACATTGACTATGATGAGACTTTTTCATCGGTTTCCAAGATTGATTCCATTCACTTAGCTCTAGCTAGTGCAACAGATAGAAAGTGGGAGGTACACCATATGGATGTGAAGAATGCATTCTTTAATGGAGATATTAATGAGGAGATATATATGGAGCATCTAGAGGGATATGTTCAAGATACATAATTAGTTTTCAATTTGAGGAAGTCATTGTACGAACTTAAGCAAACACCTCGGGCATGGTTATATGGTAAAATGGACTCTTATCTTCTCTCTAGAGGTTTTATTAGATGTAGATCAGATCCTAATGTGTATATGATGAGAAACAAAAATCACTTCTACTAATATTTCTATATGTAGATTATTTACTCATCACAAGAGCTCAACCTCCTCCATTGCTGCAATGAAGACCGCTTTGCATGAAAAGATTTCTATGACATATATAGGACTGTTTGATCCGGATTTAGGAGCAAAACGAAATGATTACAAACTGAATACAATAAAAACAGAGATATGAAGAATAACAAAAATATCCAATGAACAATATCTTCTATTAAATAATGAAATAGGTTGAAACTGTAAAACTGCAGAATTGAAACACTTGCTCAAATGGTGGTAGCTATGTTTGAGAAGAGATGTGGCTGCTACACGCATCCTTCTGAGTAGAATGGATTATAATGAGGCTCCAGAGGCCTTTTTGATATTAATCATGAATGTCAAAACCCTATACATCCAAAAACCTAACCCTAGAAGGTGAAACACCAAAATTCATGTGGGCCCTATGGGTAAGTTGGTGTAATTTGGTACCTCAACTTCCAAGGGTCGTAACTTTTGCATACGATCTCCATTTTAGGCACGTGATAGCCCGTTGGAAAGGTATTTCAAAGAGATACACATTCTGCTATCAAAATCTGACTTTGTTTATAGTTTGACTATGGCGAGCCAAAAAAACAACGTTTAGGGACCCAAAACGACCTTGGAAGTACAACAAGATGTGGTGACATGAAAACATACAAAATAATCCAGTTGGATTAGGCGAGAGGAAAACCGTATCCACCTAGAGGATGTGTGGGGATTTAGACAACCCCAGAAGTGTATAAGCCACAATTACACAGACGTATAGAAGAACATGTTGAATAAAAAATGGACACGAGGAACCAGTTGGAATAGGTGGGTGGCCACCAATATCCGCCTGGATCAATCCTCCCCCCTTAGGAAGAAATGGTCTCCATTGCATTGATTTCCCCCATTAGGTGAGGAAAATTCTGCTGGATTTGGCCCAAAGTGAGCCACTTTCCTTGGTGTAGGAGTTTCCCTGCCTTGACAACCCGATAAATCTGGATTCTCTCTTGGCGAGTGCCCTTGACCTATGCGTCCACTATTTGATCAATTGATTCTTGTTCCATGCAGTCAGGGTTGAGCTATGTTGGTGTCATTTGTTCTGCGATCTCGGAGGTGTCCAATAATGGGGGGAAATATGGCTGAAGGAGGTCCACATTGAATACTGGATGCAGACCAAGGAAGGGTGGAGTGTTGAGCTCAAAAACATTGCTACCGACAGCCTTGGTGATAGTGTAAGGCCCATAACAAAGTGGGTGAATCTTTCGATGGGGCTCGGTGAGATGCTCCTTCTGCAAATGCAACCAAACTTTGTCGTCAACCTAAAACTGGTGTGGTACATTGTGTTGATCATGGTGTTGCTTGTACTTAGCATTGGATTTCTACAAAATCTCTTTGACCTGTTGGCGGATGTGCTGAATTATCTCAATGAATCTGGTGGATTTGTCGATCACAAACTGGTCAGGGGAAGAGTTTGTCTATGTGGTGGAAAGAGGAAGTGCAACATCAATGGGTCCCAAGGGTTGGAATCCCAGACCCACCTGAAATGGGATATGTCCGGTGGAACTATGGAGAGCCCTGTTATAACTGTCTTGGAAATATGGGAGACTCTCGTCCCATGTACATGGATTCTTAGAATTGTACATGCTTAGGATGTGCACAATCATATGATTGATGACCTATGTTTGGCCATCAGTTTTCGGGTGGAAAGCAGTGGATTTTGTGAGCCTGGTGTCCAACAGAGACCAGATACTCGAACAAAAGGTGTTGAGGAACCTGTTGTCTCGGTCAGAAATGATGGTCTGTGGTATCCCAAAATGGACCCACACTCATTCAAAGAAGAGCTTAGCAGTATCTGTCACCGTGCCATTTTTCCTACAGTCTGTGAGGATGGCCATATTCGAAAATTGATCAAAGACCATAAACACACATTCATTTCCTTGCTTGGTGGATGGCAATAAAGACATGTAATCCATTGAGATGGATTCCCAAGGCTTATCGGGAATAGGAAGAGAGGTGTATAAGCCTTTCTTCTTGATGGATGGCTTGGTAATGGAACAAGCAGTGCAAGATCTAATTTACTTGCTCACGTCTTGTTGAAGTTTTGGCCAATAAAAATGTTTTTGAAGAACAACCATAGTTTTCTCCATGCCAAAATGTCCTGCCACCCGAATTTAGTGGGCTTCCCAAATCATCTTTGCATGCTCGCTTGTATGAACAGAGATATGGCCTAGGTGGCATAAGAGTCTGTCCTAAATGTGAAAATAAGTGATAGTTTCCCATGTACCCAAGAGTTGATAGGTGGTGGCGAAGTATGGATCTTGTTGATAAAGTTGGGGCCACTCATTGCTTCATGTCCATAGGAATGGAGCATAGTGGTGAGTGCAGCCACATGAGGCCGACTGAGGAATTCAGTGACACGATTGGAGATACATGTCTTATACTTTATGTTGAGATGGAACTTATGTAGGTAGGTGGACCACTTCTGATGGTGGCCATTATGCAATTTCCCTTGTGTCTGTATGAACTACAGAGGCTTGTTATCAGTGTGTATGATCATCTCCTTCCCCAAAATGTAATGTTTCCATTGACTACAAGCTTGTACAATGGAATACATTTCCTTTTCATAGGTGGGGTATTTCCGGATAGTATCAAAGAGTGTCTCACTATGGTATGCCACCGGATGCCTGTGTTTGAGTGATAATTGTGCCCACAACATAGTTAGATGCATTAGTCTCAATATCGAATGGTTGTTGCAGAACGAGTAAGGAGAGTATTGGATATGAGCACAAGTGATGCTTCAGATCATTGAATGTTCATTGTTGCTCCTTCCCCACAAGAACTTGGCCCTACCACTACCCTTGGTCACCCGACTGAGGGTCCATGCAATATGAGAGAATCCCAATATGAACCGTCAGTAGAAGTTGGCTAGTCCCAAAAAGATTCAAAGCTCAGTTAGTGTGGTCAGGGCTAGCCAATCATGGATGACTTGGATCTTAACTAGATCAAAATGTACTCCATGCTCATCAACAATGTATCCCAAGTATTGGACCCTGTTCATTCCAAAAGAGATTTTTTCCAAGTTGGCATAAAGCTTGTGTTGCCACAAAGTTCTCAAAATATGTTGAATATGCCACATGTGCTCCTCCCATGTTCTGTTGAAGATGAGAATGTCATCCAAATATACTACCACAAAGGAGTTGGTGAATGGTCTCAATACATCATCCATCAACCTCATGAAAGTGGCTAGTGCATTTGTTAATCCAAAGAGAATGACTAACCATTCATAGAGACCTTCTTTAGACTTGAAGGTTGTCTTCCATACATCAGTTGGTTCGATGGGAACCTGGTGGTAGCCATACTTTAGGTTAATCTTGCTGAAGAACTTTTCCCCCTTGAGTTTTTCAAGAAGGTCATCAATCCTGGGNGTGATTTTGTTTAAGGCTCTATAATCAATGCAGAGTCACCAATTCCCATCCTTCTTCTGCACCAGTACAATCAGGCTTCCGCAAGGGGAGGAGTTGGGTCTGATGTGCCCCTTTTGAAGAAGCTCTCAGATTTGACGCTTGATTTCATCATTCTCCATCAGTGAGCAATGATATATTGGTCCATTAGGTAGAGGTGTGTTCGAGATCATATCAATTGGATGCTTGACTTGGAAGTGTGTCACTACCCCTGTAGGTGATGAGAATATGTCTCTGTATTCTTCCACGATCCCGTCCACTTGCTTATGTTGCAAAGAGAGGCATTGTGTAGAGGCCACATATTTGGTGGTGACCTTCTTCTTACTATGAGAACGGATCACAAAGAAGACGAACTTCCCATTCTGTGAAATGACCTTACTGCATTGCTTAGTAGAGATTAAAGAAATAGCAGTAAGATGCACTACCTCTGGGATCCTGTACAATTGTCTACCCAAAGTAATAAAAACACTACGGGGTATAGACTCATACACAACATGACGCTTCCAAAAATATGGTTGTCCTAAAATAACATCACAAACTTCAAGGGGATCGATATCACACAGTACCTCATCTTTGAAAGGCTTGATGTTCTAGGGCATACGACACTGTTGGCTGACACAGAGATCTCTTCCTTGGAAAAGCCAACTGATGGTGTAGGGATGCAGGTGCAGTGTTTTTGGTAGGTCCAGTTGCTTGATGACCTCTGCCGAAATTAGTTCCTTCTGACTACCTCTATCGACAATGAAA
This sequence comes from Picea sitchensis, assembly GCA_010110895.2. NCBI lineage: Eukaryota > Viridiplantae > Streptophyta > Pinopsida > Pinales > Pinaceae > Picea > Picea sitchensis. Next base: position 108,810 of record SNQJ01S0018805.1, on the reverse strand, counting down.
TGAAGCGAAGCCCCCTTGACCCACATCTGCAAGAGAAAGAGGCGTTCCCCTTCTTCTGGTTCGCTTGGCTAGAATTTGGTGGTAGTGACAGTGGAATTGGGTTCAACATCGATAATCTGCTTCCCTCCTTCAGGATTTGAATCAGAATCAGAATCATCCTCTGACTCAAAAGCCTTCAACTAAGCCACGAGGGACTACTTGGAGCGGCATTCTTCAGTGTTGTGCCGAGGACTTTTATGGTACTCACACCATTTTCCCATGTCCTTCTTCATCTTCTCATTTCCCTTCTTGTGTTGCGGCTTGGAATGGTTGTCCTGAGGGTGACCATCTCGACTTGGTCCCTTTCTATGTGGTTTGGGGCTTCTTTTTCCCTACTTTAGCTGTGATGGGTTTGCAGATCCAAACTCTCTCCTTTTCTGCTTAAATTTCTACTCGATCTTGACAGCGTATCTATAATCTGTAATGAGGCGATGTCCAAGAACTCCATTTTTGTTTGAATGTCTCTATGCAAACACCCATTGTATTTGAGCACCAGATGATGCTCATAGTCTTTGATACCCAATTTGGTGCATAGGGTATGGAAAATATTGGTGAAATCTGGTACTATCTGGTCCCTTTCTTGACGTAGGGTGTTCCATCTGGTGTACCGGTCCTCGTAGCTTCCAACAGGGTAGTATTGTTCTTTAATGGCATCCCAGAAGGAATCCCATGTAGGGGCCACCAATTTTTTTTTATATTCCTCCACGACCCTTTGCTCAGAGTAAGTATCCCACCAGTCTTTAACATGGGGAACAACCTTGAGGAGTGAAAAAGTGATCTTTTCCCTATCGAAAAAATCGTGGACCGAAAGATATCCTTCGAGAAGATTCAACCATTTATCTACAACATTTGCATATATCAGTACTTCAAATAATGGAATATAAAAATTTACATGTACCTTGAAGGGGGTTGCATGGTCGCTTGATGATGATGCTTCTCCTATGGGAAACCGTCGAAGGATCTACATGAAGTTGTTCATCATTTTGTTCCTTTGTCGCGCGAGGGCTTCCTCGAGAAACATTTTAATAGGATCTCTTGCTCCATCATATTTCTTTGCGTCCCCCATGGGTTGTTGTTGGGATCGGTGCAACTGATCTTGTAATGGCTTGATTAGTTCAAGTCCCAACTTCTTGTACCCAGATCTTGTCGGGGACATGCACGAAGAAAAATAAATGAAGAGCAGACCGCTCTGATGCCACTGATCCAGATTTAGGAGCGGAATGAACTGATTACAGAATAAATTAAATAAACACAGAGATATGAAGACACAAATATCGAGTGAACAATATCTTCTATTAAATAATGAAATAAGTTGAAACTGTAAAATTGCAGAACTGAAACACTTGCTCGAATGGTGGTAGCTATATCTAAGAAGAGATGTGGCTGATACGCACATCTGTCTAAGGAGAATGGATTAAAATGAGGCTACAGAGGCCTTTTCAATATTACTCATGAATTCCAAAACCCTAGACATCCCAAAACCTAACCCTAGAAGGTGAAATGCTAAAAGTCATGTGGGCCCTACGGGTAAGTTGGTGTAATTTGGTACCTCAACTTCCAAGGGTCGTAACGTTTGCATAAAAATTTCGTTTTAGTCGCGTGATAGCCCGTTGGAAAGGTATTTTAGATAGCTACACATTCCACCATCAAAATATGACTTCGTCTACAATTTGACTATGGAGAGCCAAAAAAAAAACATTTAGGGCCCAAAAACAACCCTGGAAGTACAACAAGATGTGCTGACATGAAAACATACAAAATAAGCTAGTTGGATTAGGCGAGAGGCCACCCATATCCACCTGGAGGATGTGTGGGGCTTCATAAAGCACCAGAAGTGTAGAACCCAGAATTACAATGCAGTACAAAAGAACGTGATGAACAAAAAACAAACACGAGGGGCTAGTTGGAATAGGTGGGTGGCCACCAATATCCATTTGGATCACTGTTACATTACTTTATTGGTATTGAAATAAGCTAGAATGATTCAGGAATCGAGATATCTCAATTCAAGTATGTCATAGATCTACTTGATAGGTTTTAAATGATAGATTGCAAGACAACTCCAACACCCTTTCAGTCAGGGGTTACACTAGAGGATGTTGGTGCATCACCTTTGGTTAATTGTACTAGATATCGATAGTTGGTGGGGAGACTTATCAAACTTACACACTCTCGATCAAACATATCTTATGCAATTGGATCAGTTTCTAGGTACATGTAGGAGCCTCATGAGATTTACTAGAAGGAAACAAAGATGATTCCCATATATGTCAAGGGGACTACCATTTTTGGTATACACTATGCTACAAGATCTTCCTTAGATCTTGTTGGTTACACAAACTTAGATTGGGCATGCGATAGCACTGATCACAATTCCACTTTGCGATATGTCCTCTAACTTGGATCAAGACTTATATTTTTGTCAGGTAAGAAGCAATCAACAATTTCTTTATCATCAATAGAGGTAGAGTACATGGGTGCAGTGAATGTTACTACTCAGGCTATTTGGTTGCATCAATTTCTTATAGAGTTGGGAGTTCATTTTTATTGTCCCATAGTTATATGGTGTGATATTCAAAGTACTCTTAAGATGTGTAGAGACCCATTTCATAGGCAACATACCAAGCACATCGAGGTTCATATGGACTTTATTCTAGGAAAGATTCATGATGGAGTCATTGATATGTTGTTTTGTCCATATTCAGAGCAGGTGGAAGACATATTCACAAAGAATTTTACCGAACAAAAGTTTGTCTCATTGAGGGAAATTCTAGGAGTGAGGGATACATCAGCTTAGAAACTGAACATGTTAGCATTATTTTCTTGTTAGCAACATATTTTGAGGGGGGGGGGGTTTGTTGCTACTAGGTTATTCCTCTTTACCTCACTTTTGTTCAGTTGTTATGCATCTATACTTATACATGAGTACCTAAAATAGATTCATATTTTTGAGAATCATCATTTTTCACACACCAACTGTGTTTTAGGGGGGGTGTTGGGGTACATGCTCAACTACATACTTAGTGACATACTCATTTTTTTTTCCATTTTTCCTATTCTTTAGGAGGACTATTATTTATAGCATGTCTATTTATAACATGTATATTTTTAGTCAGTGTATTCCTATATGTAATACCATGGGAAAATACCATGGGTTTCTAAAACCATGGGCTCATAAACCACCATTAGGAAAATTCCTATTTTTTAGGAGATAATTCCTATTTCCTTAATTTTAGGAGATATTTCCTATTTCATGGCTATAGAGAATGATTTAGTAAGAATATTATCCTCCTAGGGAAGTGTGAATTACCCATCTAATACTTGGATTTAACTCACTATTGGCACAGGGGCAGACCCAGGGTTCAACGCTTCAACAACACACCAACAAAACCTTAACTATCGGCCCTTTCGACAACACCTGCGAAGCAGATGAAGTCTCACCCGAGGTAGAGGAAGGGGGGGTTGCAGGACTCAAGTGTCTACAACTTAGTTGGGACACAAGTATGTGATTACAACACTTAACAAAGAACTTAGCAATTAGCATTCATTAGTCTTTAACCCTTATTCACATCGTAGGTTAAAACCCTAATTACAAAACAATGTAGTATTAATGAATATCCAACACATCTAACCATTCAACACGTAGCATCAAATTAGACCTAACATTCATTCACATAATAAGAACTAAGAATCAATGGATCTACCTATCCTACATCAAATCAGTGCACTAAGAAAATACATGAACAATATAACACAAAGCACACTGACACAGGATATATGTGGTTCACCCCAGTGTGGGGCTACGTCCACCAACTCTTCTTCATTTTTATTAGTCTCTTCCAATCTCCTTACATGCACAAAGACACAAAGTCCACTCTGCACCTCGCCAGATCCTCCTTCCCTGAGTTAGGTCAAAGTGCAGAGCCTTACATAGTCTTAGCACAAAGCACTACAAACCACTTGCACTTAGCTCTGCAAGTATCAACATACGGTATGCACAGAGCATTCAAAAATATTCACACTTAGCACATTGGTCTACTAGGTCTTGTACAAATCCCACTTAGATCTAGTAACTACTTCTCACATCACCTAGCTACGTATTTATACATTACAAAAGGGGCCTAAACATGGGTGAACCCATGGGCTGACATCCCATACTCGTTACATCAACCCTAAAACCCAAAAATCTCACAAAGGGGGGTGAGATACCGCGATCTCCACTTCGCCTGGGTGCTTTATCTTCATCCAGCCTGTTGAAGTCCCAAAAATGGTCAAACACGACCAAGGTTCTTCAAAACTTGGTCGAGGGCCAACATGCCCCCAATACTCACCCGTGACTCATCCCGAGTCACTTTGATCTAGGAAAATCTGCTTCGAAGGCCTTGAGCTTAGCTTGAGCTACCTCGACTTGTTGCTTCACCAGAGCCTCCTACTCGACGAACTCCTGGATGACTTTCTCGGTGACAGGTCCTTCCAAGCGATGTTCCACTATGGTGACCACTTATTCGAGTTGTGCACCTTTTCCCTCGATTTATTCAAAAAGTGTGCAGGCTTCATCCTGCACTGGCTGGAGTCTCTGGGTAACTTCTATGACTCTACTCTGGATGGCAATGACCTATTGTTGAATGGTGTGCACCTCCTGTGACCTTTTCATCTTCTCTACCACTGAAAGTAGCTTCAACTGTGCTTGTACTGTCGATGCTCGCCGCTTCGCCTCCTGGAGTTGTGACTCCAATGTCCTCAGTTTTGGGTCGTCTGCAAGGCGCTCATAGGTATGCGAACTTCGGTTACTAAGTTTCTTTCATTCTAAGGCCAATTCGTTGATTCTTTCTAGTTATCTAACATATTCTTAGTCTCTTGAACTTCTTCATAGTCTTCTTGTCTCATATTCATCTTTTCAACCTTAGCAATCATTCTAGGGCAATCCAAAACTTCATGACCAACAGCTTTACAACAAATACAAATAGGACTTCTACCAGGGAATTCCTTAGTAAGATGTCCTTGTCTTTTGTAGTTATAACACAATGACAATCCTCTCTTTCTTTTAAACGATCCCCAACCTTTTCTATACTGCGCACTGGGATCACAGTGATGGACTTGCAATCTGCAAAAATTCTTTCTAGGGTCCTGCATCCACTTGTTAGTCCAAAAATTATTTCTATGCATAGGAATAACATATCTTTCACTATTTCTTTTAGATCTATTCATATCAAATCTTCTTTCTTCTAGTTGTGCCCTAGTTTTCGTACTAGGACAAATATATCAAACATACCTAGATTCATACTTTCGAAACACAAATTTCCACTTGTGTTACCTTTATTAGAGTACAAATATTTAAGATCTTACCTCTTTTCTTCAGATCCAATTTCCTTCTCAGCACAGAGCTTCACAGGTCAAGTAGAATACTGCGCACTACAACAATAGATCTATGCATATAGCTTTCTCTTTTCTTCAGTTCCCAACAATCACAGTTTCAGGTCCCAACAACATAACCATTTGTTGGAATAGGGGAAGACTCGGGGTTCAATGCTTCAACAACACACCAACAAAACCCTAACTACCAGCCCTTTCGGCAACACCTGTGAAGCAGATGAAGTCTCACCCGAGGTAGAGGCAGGGGGGGGTTGCAGGACTCAAGTGTCTACAACCTAGCTGGGACACAGATCTGTGATTACAACACTTAACATAGTACTTAGCAATTAACATTCATTAGTATTTAACCCTTATTCACATCGTAGGTTAAAACCCTAATTACAGAACAATGCAGTATTAATCAAGATCCAACACATCTAACCATTTAGCATGTAGCATCCAAGTAGACCTAGCATTCATTCATATAATAAGCACTAAGAATCAATGGATCTACCTACCCTACATCAAATCAATGCACTAAGCAAATACATGAACAATATAACACAAATCACATTGACACGTGATATATGTGGTTCACCCCAGTGTGGGGCTATGTCCACCAACTCTTCTTCTTCTTTATTAGTCTCTTCCAATCTCCTTACATACAGAGAGCCGCAAAGCCCATTCTGCATAGGACAGGAGATTTGCGCGCACCTCGCCAGATCCTCCTTCCCCGAGTTAGGTCAAATCACAGAGCCTTACACAATCTTAGCACAAAGCACTACAAATCACTTGCACTTAGCTCTGCAAGTCTCAACATATGGTATGCACAGAGCATTCACAACTATTCACACTTAGCACATTGGTCTACTAGGTCTTGCACAAAGCCCACTTAGATCTAGTAACTACTTCTCACATCACCTAGATACTTATTTATACATTACAAAAGGTGCCTAAACATGGGTGAACCCATGGGCCAACATCCCATACCTGTTACATCAACCCTAAAACCCAAAAATCCCAGAAAAGGCGGTGATATCCCACGATCTCCACTTCGCCTAGGTGCTTTGTCTTCGTCCAGCCTGTCAAAGTCCCAAACATGGTCAAACATGACCAATGTTCTTCAAAACTCGGTTGAGGGCTACGTCCACCAATAGTGTGGGGCTACGTCCACCAACTCTTCTTCTTCTTTATTAGTCTCTTCCAATCTCCTTACATGCACAGAGCCACAAATCCCATGCCGCATAGGACAGGAGATCTGCGTGCACCTCGCCAGATCCTCCTTCCCCGAGTTAGGTCAAAGCACAGATCCTTACATAGTCTATGCACAAAGCACTACAAATCACTTGCACTTAGCTCTGTAAGTCTCAGCATACAGTATGCACAGAGAATTCACAACTATTTGCACTTAGCACATTGGTTTACTAGGTCTTGCACAAAGCCCACTTAGATCTAGTAACTACTTCTCACATCACCTAGCTACTTATTTATACATTAAAAAAGGGGCCTAAACATGGGTGAACCCATGGGCTGACATCCCATACCCTTTACATCAACCCTAAAACCCAAAAAGCCCGCAAAGGGGGGCGAGATCCCACGATCTCCACTTCGCCTGGGTGCTCCCACTTCGTCCAACCCGTCGAAGTCCCAAAAATGGTCAAACACAACTAAGGTTCTTCAAAACTTGGTCAAGGGCCAACACTCACTTCACTTATTTAGTGAATTTCCATAATTATCAAATTCTCACTTAGTTAGGACTTTAGTTCCATTCTTGGACTCTAGTCTTATTATAGGAGATTTTGTCTATTATGGAATGCATGTTGACTTCATGTAGATTTCTCACTAATTTTGCACCTACATTTTTTACCTTTTCTTATTATTAACAAATTTTGACTTTAGTTAATTGTTGTTATTGGGAGAAGTTACTTTTTTACTTGAGCATGCACATGGAAATCTGAACCTAGTGCACATTTCTCCTCATGTGGAGAGTCCTATATATTGTACTCATTGTAAAGGATTAATACATGGTGAATAGAGTTGATTTCTTAGTCTCTTATGTGTGAAGATTGATTCTATTTTTCTCTCTCCTCTCTCTCTTTTGCAATTAGCTAGTGTAGTATTTCCTATGTGGGTGTGAGGTGGAATTGGTGGGAAAGGGCCTAACAAATTTAGAATGCCATATATTTTGATTCCCGAGATTGGATTTGAGCATAATTACAGTCATTGGAAAGCTCTCAATGCATATAACTGGTTTATGAGCTCATATTTGGATGTGTATGTGTGGTTAAGAAATGTGGTTTAGAGAAAATAAAAGAGAAAATTTGTACATCCCATCAACCCAATGAGGGTTAGGAGGTTGGGTTCATTACACATAATCTCTGTTAGACAAGGAAAACCAATAATTTAGTAAATCCACAAGTTTGATTATATATCCCTCTCATTTATAGTCCCACTATTCACTAGCAACTTGTCGACGTGGGAAAAAATGCCCCATGCAAACATGAGGGAGGATTTCCCAATGGCGTGTCCCAATCACACTTGATCGCATTTGGTATGGAAATATCCACTGGTATGTGGTCCCAGTTGATGCTAACTAAATGGATTTATCTCCGAAGTGAAACTTGTTCATTTAAATTAGACTAAATCCTAAATGCAGTCATATTCTACTATTCAAATGCAATCATATTCTAAGAGTAGCAAAGATCAATTGCAGGCATATGATTCTACTTACATAAACATAAATAGTTCATATTTCTCAATAAGAAACCATACTAGCATACCCATACGCATATATATGAAAATGAATATGTCCCTACAATTGACTTCATCATCCATTCATAATCATTTCCTATAAATCCAATTGAAAAAAGTGACAAATTGATAACATTTGAAGAAAACAATCAATAATTGTGCACAATTGCAAGAATGGACCATGAATTAGTTTCCCCCTATATTTAAATCTTTAGAAACAGTTCACCCAACCAAAGTACAAGAAAAATCTAAGATCTTTCAACTCCATCCTTATTAATCCTGATAAATAGTTATACATGGCCTAATTTTGGGTTATCCAATGCCCCCCTCACTGACTGGGGTGAAATTTCATTTATAACATTTTTTTCAATCATTGCTTTTGGGAACGTTCTACTTATGGAATCCTCACTTCCTATCTATCTCATGTTGTTACATATGTCTCTCTCCTTAGAATCCTCATTTTTTCGGCATCTGTGTCTTCATTGGAACTTTTTACCTCCCCATGCATTCTTGTCAAATCTACAATAATGAAAACATATAAATCCATTTATATTTGTATTTTATTAAATGTGTTTACTACCATAATAATCTAGTTATCTGTTGTGGATATTAAAATCACTGATGAGGATAAATGTATTATCCTATTCTGTTCTTTTCCAGACTCCTAGGATAGCTTAGGCATGGATATAAGGATTAATTCAACCACATTAGTGCTATAAGATGTGGTTGCATCTCTACTATCAAAATAAATGAAAATGAAGAACATGGAAGGATAGAACAAAGATGCATTAGTGGTGAGAGGTCGATTGATTGACAATGATAAAAGGAAATTCTCTTGTAGAAATTCTAAGTCGAAGGGTAGATCTAAATCCTTGGTTCAGTCGATGAGAAGATGTTGGAAATGAGGTAAAGGTATGAATTACAAAAGGAATTTCAAGTCGAAGGAAACAAAAGTTAGTACAAGATCCAACGAAAAGCAGTTGACTAAGACAAATACAAATCCAGATAAGGGAGGCAATGTGTATTTGGTGTCGAACAATACATAGTTAGATCAAGATGTTTGGTTGATTGAATCAGGAGCATCATATCATATGACACCACATAGATAATTGTTCTATGAATATGAGCACTATGAAGTAGGAGATGTGTTCTTGGGAGACGAATTGACAACCAAAATTGTCGAATGGGAAATATTTCGACTGATGATAAAGGATGGGAGGAGTATAACCCTTCCAGGTGTGCTACATATTCCAGGTTTGGAAAGAAACATGATATCTATCAGGAAGATGAGTGATCCAGGAGTGCATACTCTATTTCAGAAGGATACATGCAAGATGGTTAGAGGTGTGATGATATTGATTAAACGAGTTCAAATTGGAACCCTATACAAGTTATTAGGGAATGTTGACTCGACTTGATGCAACAACATCACAATTCTTGAAGTCAACTCGACTCGACTCAACTCAGTTTGATTCAATTCAAAACGACTTGACAAGTCTTCGTCAAGTCGACTTGACCATGCTATGGTATGAGAGGATGGGACACATTGGAGAAAAAAGACTTCGAGTTATGCATAAAAAAAGGTATGGTCAAAGATTTTCCTGAATGTAATTTAGAAGTCAATTTTTTTGAACATTGTATATATGGAAAACAAAGTTGGGTGAGGTTCCCATTGGAGCGACACGGGTAAAGGGGATTCTAGAATTGGTTCATATTGATGTGTTTGGCCCTGTTTTAGTTCCTTCACTTGGTGTATCCCTATAATATGTCTCCTTCATAGGTGATATCTCTAGGAAGAGATGGATATATTTCCTAAGTTTAAGTTTCTTGTGGAAAACCAGACAAATAAGAAAATCAAGGTGTTGACAACTGACAATGGTGGTGAATTATGTGGAAAGTATTTTGAGTAGTTCTATCTGTCATAGCACACCAAAATACCACACCATATACCTCACAAAAGAATGGATTTCTCGAGAGAATGAATAGAACGTTGATGGACAAGACAAGGAGCATGCTTAGTGGTGTTGGGCTCGCATGAGAATTATGGGCAGAGGCAATTGAAACTATAAAATATCTGGTGAATATGTCTCCTTCGTCAGCGCTATTCGACATGAATCTACATGAGGTATGGTATGGTAAGAATCCTTCGGTCGCACATATAAAAGTAATTTTTTGTGATGCATTTGTGCATATTACCAAGGAAAAGAGGAGCAAAATGGACAAGATCAAGGCAGTCAAATGTATTTTCATTGGATATAAAGAAGGAATGAAATGATATAATCTTTGGGATTCCGCATCAAGGAAAATAATGTACAATCAAGATGTGGTCTTCTAAGAAGTAGGAAGGAATTATGAGTCTGAAGTGTTGGTTCAAACATAGAATAATCCAAATAAGGTGAGGTTTGAACTAAGGAATGAAGAATAAGATGATTCAAATGAGTCGACTGAATCATATGAAAAGGTGGAAAAACCGACCCCAATTGTAAGGAGGTCAAAACGAGTAAGAAAACCAATCAAAATGCATAGTCCACTCAACTTTTGTTCCGCATTTGTGTTAACTTCCACTAACGAGGAGCCCAAATCGATCAAGGAGGCAGTCGACTCAGCAGAGGGTAAACTTTGGAAGGACACCATGATTGAGGATATGGAATCATTGCACAATATGGAGACATGGGATTTTTTTGAATTACTTAATGAAATAAATCTCATCGATAACAAGTGGGTATTCAAGATAAAGATGAACGCAAAAGGCCAAGTTGAGAAATTCAAAGCTTGATAGGTCGCGAAAGGATATTCCCAAGTCAAAGGAGTTGACTTCGGTAAGATTTTTTCCCTTGTTGCAACATTAAATTCCATTAGAGTACTAATGTCTCTCACTACTACATTTGATCTGGAAATAAAACATATGGATGTGAAGACAACATTCCTACATGGGGATCTGGAGGAAGAAATCTACATGAAACAACCTGAAGGATTTGTAGTAAAGGGAAAGAAATATTTGGTGTGCAAATTGAAAAGATCCTTTTATGGTCTAAAGTAGTCACCAAGGACGTGGTATCAAAAGTTCGACACATACATCCTTAGTTTGGGATTTGTGAGAAGCAAAGCTGATCATTGCATATATTCCAAGAAAGAAGGTGGTTGTTTCATATATGTAGCATTATATGACGACAACATGTTGTTGATAGGAAACAACCTGTATGCAATAAAGGAGGTAAAGAACCAACTATCCTCGAAGTTAGACATGAAGGATCTTGGTGCAACTAAATTCATTCTGGGAATGGAGATAAAGAGAGACCGAGCAACTAGAAAGCTCTAGTTGAACCAGAAGAAGTATATTGAAATAGTTTTGAAATGTTTCAACATGCAATATTGCAAACCTGTGAAGGTTCCAATTCTTGTGGGAGAAATGCTAACTGTTGAACAGTTTCCAAAGACACAGGAAGAAATAGAGGACATGGAACGTTTTTATTGTATGTGATGGTCTGCACTCGACTAGACATTTCCCATGAAGTGGGAGTTTCAAGTTGATACATGTCAACACCTGGAAAGGAACACTAGACAACTATCAAAAGAGTATTCAGGTATTTATGTGGCACAAAAGACTATGTTATATGCTACCAAGGAAGACCTGGAGGTGAAAGTGAAATAGATGTACATGGATTTGTAGATGCTGAATGGGATGGAGATTTGGATTGACAAAGGTCGATTAGTGGATATGTGTTCAAAATGTTCGGTGGAGCAATCAACTAGATGAGTAAGCGGCAGGTGGTCGTAACCTTGTCAACAACTGAAGTTGAATGCATGGAAGCCACTCATGGAATCAAAGAAGTAGTATGGCTGCAACGACTGTGTTCAAGAATCGTGTTTGAGCAGAGAGCTATGAAGATAATTTGCGACAATCAAAGAACAATATTTCTGGCAAAGGACCTCGCTTATCACTCCAATACTAAGCATATTGATGTACGATACCATTTTTTAAGAGACATGGTACAAAGTAGGAAGGTGTTGTTGGATAAAGTAGACACGTTGGAAAACATAACAAACTCTTTGACCAAGTCTCTGGGTGTTGTGAACTTCTCTCGGAGTAGAGACCTAATGGGAATTTATGCCATGGTTCTATGAACAAAAGTTCAAGAATATCTCAGTTTTAGCAAAAAACACAACAAGTGGGAGAATGTTTGGTTGTTATATTATTTCCAATGAAATTCTAGTCGAGGCGGATTGACTGGAAGAGAAATTCTAGGTTGAAGTGTTCAACTAGGCCAAGTCGAAGTCGAAGTGATCGAAACCAAGTTGAAGAGGCCAAACAAAAATAGGTCGAAAGGCGGTTGTGTGGAAACCGATTTAAGATCGAATGGAGTTCGATTGGTAAATCAAATTGAAGTCGATTGTAACAAAATCTTGATATTCGTGGGATTTGTAGCCAATGATTTATGTGGATCTGTAACCATTTTTGGGTGCCTTTATTTAGGTTTTTGCCTATTGTAAATCCTATAAATAAGACGTGTTGTAATCGTACTGAAGAGATGATGATGAAACCATTATATGTTGTAATGATCTTGACACTAATTTCTTAGAAGAAGGTTACTGGTCATGTATATGTAAGCCGAATTGGTTATAGGGTTGTCCTTTTGTAAAGAAAGAAGGTATGTTGTTGATTGTGTCTTAGGTGTAGACAAGGGTTGGGCATGTAACCTTTTATTCCGAATGAATAAGACAACAAGAGATCAAGACGCTCAAGGAATGTTCATTTTCCCATTTGGGTTTCTAGGGTAAAATCGTTGTGTATTATGAGTTTGATTTGTCATTTACTTTCTTGATTAAATCTTTCTTCCTCTATTTTTCTAGGTTTAGCATGTAAGTGTTTAATTTCACAACATTGAAGTTAGCTCTAAAAAACTATCAATCTCGTCTCGGGGTTAATTTGGACCATTAATCTTATATGCTTAATGATTTATCCCACATGCACCATGGGAAGGGATTGAAATAGGTTTGTATTGTTTCTTCTCTCTTATGTAGTTTGTATGTGGATTTAGGAGAAGTATAGAGTGTTGAACCTGCTTGTGTGTGCATTGGACCCCGATGGTATGGAAATTCAAGAAATCATGATCATGAAAAATACCAATGGAGTAAAAACCTAAAAATTGTAGGTAAAACTGAAAAATCAAATCCAAAATAATAACCCAAAATTCAAAATCATGAAAAGCACATCCCAAAATTCCAAACGGTAACTAACGGTAAATTTGGACATTAACTAGAGGTGAATTTAGATGGTAAATGGCATGAATTCAAGATTTGAATTCAATAAAATCTGATGAGAAATTCCCTTTGGGTGAATCCTGAAAAATAATAAAATATTCCAAAAATACCATTCCTGAAAATAATAAAATAATCATAATACTACATTCGAGAAAAATGTGTTTGAAGGGGTTTCAGGAAGGATGAGTTCAAAGGAAGAAATCCCAACCCGATAATAAAATCCCGATGCCAAAAAAACTTCTAGATAAAAAATTTCCCTGATGATGGGTGGAGTGTCCACTCGAAACGTTGGACGTTTCAAAAATTCACACAATTTGTATCCAGAATATTTTCTTGCATTATGACTAACTGTGGAAAGTTGCATACTCAAAATATCAACGGTTGAGTTCAGGATTTCGGGAAGTCAAACATTGTAGGTAAACTCGATGGTCGGGTTCCAACAGTTAGGTTTGGGAAATGTGAAATGTCCAATGGTGAGAACCCGATCCAAAAGGAAAATCCTGAGAAATAATAATAAGAAAATAATAAAGATAATCAGGCTTTGATAAAATTCATAACTCAATGGATATTCCCGATAGTGAAAGCATGATGGTGTGAGCCTAATGAGGTGATGACTCGATGGCACGTTAACCCAATAGTCTATCGACAAAATTAAAAACATATGCATCCAAATATATCTGTTTGCCTATGTTCCCGAAATATTAAAGTCCGATGAGGATAAAATAATACAAAAGGAATAAAATAAAATAATAATATAAAAAATAAAAAGGAATAATAAAAATAAAACACAACTTTGGGCTTCAGGATTAGGAAAGAATGGAAATAATATTTAAAAATTAAAATAAATAACTAAAATAAAATAAAACAAAAACCAAAATATGAGATAAAAATAAAAATAAAATAAATATAAATATCCTGACATAAAAGAAATAATAAAATACAAACTTTGGGGTTTCAGAGAAAATTTGTGTACGTGAAATATGCAACCCCAATGGTAAAAACCTAAAGTAAAATCATTGATAGTAATTCTTGTAGTAAAATATACAATGTACACCCCATGATAAAGTCCTGATTTGGAAAGTCTGATGATAAAGTCTCAATATGGAAAGTTCCTGATATACTAATTCCCCCATGGAATGAAATAATAAAAGAATACATGGAATTCAGGATATTAAAATCGTGTAGGGATTTGGGAATTTAAACCATGGATAGAATAAAATAAACTGCAAAAAATAAAATAAATAAAATACAACTTGGATAAAATAAAATAAATAAAATTTTACAAACTCATATATACAAAAATAAATCTGAATGTGGTAAGAAAAAATGAGGCTTAGTTCCATATTTGGGCCAAGGTTCAACTTTGGGTCAAGGTTTTGGGTCTAGATCAAGGTTCTGGACCTAGAAATATAGGATTCATATGATTTGAGAGACAAAGTTAAAGCAAGATCCAGATCGAAGGAAAATTGAGGTTTTCAATTTATAAAGACTCGAGGCTTAAGACATTCTCAACATATAGGGATTTGAAAGTTGTTGTTGGCATAGAAAATGCATGGTTTACCATCTCTTTCATCACTTGGAGGCTCTACTCTTGAGTTTCTTGTCCTTTGTGACCAAATGCATTTGATAATTCTTCTTTGATTGTACACCAGATTGCTCCTCTATTTAGGCATGATTCTCTTGAGGAATTGGAACAACATAATTATCGTGCATAGGAAATAACTCAGCAACCCTGTCACTACAACCATAAGAAGGATTCACCTTGTCATACAAGGAATAAGATACTTGATAATAGGCTATACAATATATATTCTTCACCTTTCCATTTTACTAACAAATGTATGAAAAAGAGATGGACTTGTTCAAAAATGAGGAAATGAAAAGGAATTTCTTGGAAGAAATCATGTATGAACTTGGCCTTTTATGAACAATCTACTATTGTAAATCGAATGTCATGAAATATCTAAAGATGTCTTTCTTTCTTAATCAAAAATAATATCTCAAACTCTTGGAAAAGATCAAAGATCCTCTGATTTTAGTTATGGATTTTAAACCGAGGAATCCGATCAACATGTGAGATCTTGAGCATGAATATGGGGATAGAAAGTACAAGATGCAAAGTAACAATTTTCTCTTTATCCAAGCCAACCATTCACTTCTCAATGATGCAATGAAATGATAGTACAAAACAATGCATAGAGAAACTATTGATCCTTAAAACCAAATTCTCTTCAACTCATAAAACATAGCATTAAACCATGCAAACAAATAAGATCAACAAATACTTTTAAATCCATTAAAACCAATTAATGAAAAATGTTCAAAAGACAACTTGTCAATCTCATCACACAAGGATCAAAGAAGCATCATAAATCAAGGGTGTAATGAATATCACTTGAAAGTACAAGATCAAAGAGATTATTGGTTGGAGCAAGATTTCTCAAATATAAATAATGAATAAATATATAAAACCCTAACCCCCTCTAGGTAGATAAAAATATTCAATATGATCATAGTAGTAGTGGATTAGACATTATAGCTCAAGTTTTGGTGGGGTGGGATTTCCTTTTATTTATAAAAGAAAAATAAAAAGGGGATTTCTTGTGGCCACAACATAACTATAAATATCAAGAATAAACCCTACTATCAACACTGAAACAAGTTGACATAGTAAAACAATAACACATAGATAAAACATTGTCGATAGAGAAACCCAAATGGGAAAACCAACATTCAATGGTTGCTCAGTCTATTTTGACAATCTCTAGTTGCAATGAAGTCTATGGTTCATGTCCATCCTACTCTCTTGGCCATAAAAAGAATCCTTTATGAGAGTCTAATTACAAGGATATATATAGGAGAGATGGGGTAATGGGAAGGCCAGAGGACTGAATTTCGTCTCCCATTCCTCTCTCTCATTTTCTCTCCTATTATATTTTTTTATGTTAATTAATTCATTGTTTTCTTATCCTTTTGTATTATTCCAATTTATTTTGCATTGTCTTTTACATAGTTACTTGTTGGACACACCTACCACACTTAGAGGGGGGGGGGGTGAATGAGTGGGGATTTTTTCCCCAAAACTTCCCTCTTACACAAAAACTTCTTAGTTAACATTCAACATTTGCTCATTACTCATTGTTGTCATTTGTAATCATTTAGATGTGAATACATATCAGAAACATATATCAACAACATATCATCAACAAATCATCTCCACAAGGAACACAGACAACACAAGATGTATGTACAATTTTTCTTTTTATTATGGACTTCAAT
>SNQJ01S0018805.1:57619-71733 GCA_010110895.2 Picea sitchensis | reverse complement strand
TCATTTCTCCTCAACCATGAGGATCCACGTGATGTGCCACATACCACCGGAAACAACATGATGTATACTATCCATTCATGGGTGTTTTATATGCATGTGCATTGTCTTTCATGTCCAAATACCTTTATCAATCTTGCGGTCCAAAACCCATGACTAGGGTTGACATCAATGAAAACAACCAATCTTCCAACAGATTTGTGTTCTTGAAATATTAAAGTCCAAAAAAATAAAATACAACTTCGGGCTTGGGGATTAGGAAAGAATGAAAACAAGAAAACCAAACTCTGAAATAAAAATGAAAATAAAATAAATATAAATATCCCGACATAAAATAAATAATAAAATACAAACTTTGGGGTTTAGGGGAAAATGTGTGTACGTGAAATATGTCAACCCCAATGGTAAAAACCTTAAATAAATTCCTTGATAGTAATTCATGGAGTAAAATATACAATATACACCCCATGATAAAGTCCCGATTTGGAAAGTCTGATGATAAAGTACCAATATGGAAAGTTTTTGATATACTAAATCCTCCATGGAATAAAATAATAAAATAATACATGGAATTCATGATATTAAAATCATGTAGGGATTTGGGAATTTAAACCATGGATAAAATAAAAATAAAACAAAATAAAAATAAAAATAAAATGTAAAAAATAAAATAAATAAAATATAGCTTGAATAAAATAAAATTGTACAAACTCATAGATACAAAAATAAATCCGGATGTGATAAGAAAAAATGAGGCTTAGTTCCAAATTTGGGCCAAGGTTCTACTTTGGGTTAAGGTTTCAGGTCCGGATCAAGGTTATGCACCTAGAAATCTAGGATTCAGATGATTTGAGAGACAAAGTTAAAGCAAGATCCAGATCAATGAAAATTTGGGGTCTTTAATTTATAAAGACTCGAGTCTTAAGACATGCTCAACATATAGGGATTTGAAAGTTGTTGTAGGCATAGGAAATTATGGGTTTCCATCTCTTTCATCACTTGGAGGCTCTACTCTTGAGTTTCGTGTCCTTTGTGACCAAATACATTTGATCATTCTTCTTTGATTGTACACCATATTGCTCTTCTGTTTAGGCATGATTCTCCTGAGGACTTGGAACAACATAAGTATCTTGCATAGGAAATGACTCTGCATCCATGTCACTGCAACCACTGGAAGGATTCACATTGTCATACAAGGAATAATATACTTGCTAATTGTCTATAAAATTTCTATTCTTCACCTTGCCATTTTACTAACAAATCTATGAAAAAGAGTTGTACTTGTTCAAAAATGAGGAAATGAAAAGAATCAATTTCTTGGAAGAAATCGTCTATGATACTGGCCTTTTATGAAAAATATGTCGTTGTAAACCAAATGTCATGAAATATCTAAAGAGATGTATTTCTTTCTTAATCAAAAATAGTATCTCAAACTCTTGGAAAAGATCCAAGATCCTCTGATTCTAGTTATTTATTTTAAATTGGGGAATATAATTAACATGTGAGAGCTTGAGCTTGAATATGGGGACAACAAGTATAAGATGCAAAGTAACAATATGCTCTTTATCCAATCCAATCATTCACTTCTCAATGATGTAATGAAATGATAGTAAAAAACAATGCATAGATACAAAATTGATCCTTAAAAGCAGATTATCTTCAAGTCATAAAATGGAGCATTGCAATCAGATAATATTAGAAAATACATTTAATCCATTAAAACCAATTAATGAAAAATGTTCAAAACACAACTTGTCAATATCATCACACGAGGATCAAAGAAGCATCATAAATCAAGGGTATAATGAATATCATTTGAAAGTACAAGATCAAAGATATTATTGGTTAGAGCAAGCTTTCTCAAATATAAATAATGAATAAATATATAAACCCCTAACCACCTCTAGGTAGATAAACAATANTCCTTTTGTTTATAAAAGAAAAATAAAAGGGGGGTTGGTGTGGCCACAACAAAACTATTAATTTCAAACATAAACCCTACTATCAACACAGAAACAAGTTGACATATTAAAACAATAACACAAAGATAAAAGATTGCACATAGAGACATCTCTTAACCTGGGAACCCAAATTGGAAAACCAACATTCAATGGTTGCTCAATCTATTTTGACAATATCTAGTTGCAATGCAGTCTATGGCTCTTGTCCATCCTCCTCTCTTGGCCATCAAAAGAATCCTTTATGAGAGTATAATTACAAGGATATATAGGAGAGATGGGGTAATGGGAAGGCCAAGGGAATGAATTTCAGCTCCCATTCCCCTCTCTCTCTTTTTCTCTCCTATTTTTTTTTATTTTTTTTTTATTTTAATTAATTCATTGTTTTCTTTTCCTTTTTCCGTATTCCAATTTACTTTGCATTTTATTTTATATAGTTACTAACCTTCCTTAATTATTGAATTTCCTTAGATACTAACGATTAAAACTATTTGTTTTTTTTATTATCCATTTTGGATCACACCTCCTAATTGAGAGGCCTTTTGGTCTCCAAAAGATTAGAGGACCAATATGGATCAATGTGACTTCTCTCTACTTCTATGGAATATGGATTTGACTTTGGCTCCTAGCTACATATCTAAATTTGACTCTATTTCTTGCTCATGTCTTGGATACTTTCTCTTGTTCTAGATATGGCTATGGATCTATAGTTTTCTCTCTTTTTCTCACAATACATAAGTTTTTTCATTGACTCTTAGGTTTGAGAAATCTCCATATTTGAACTTTGCAATCATAATTCATTCCCATCTCTCTCATACTTGGAGCTAGTTCATCTTGGTAGTCACTGAGGCTAATTCAAATGTGATCTATGTTTTTTCAATGAGATCTTGGAAGATATTCCCTCATGCAACAACCCCATGAAAATAAGTGTGGTTTACCTTATTCTGTTAGGATCAATTTCTTCCCGACATCATGTAAATAACTCTTTGGTTCTTACACATTCTTACTAGCACACTGTTTCTGCAACAATGTCAATTGGATGACAACTTTTGTGTGCAATCACAATTCATCATCCAATATTTTGTTTGCTTTGGTAGTTGTCATGGAGTTCTCAAGAACCCCCCAAGGTCATTAACCTTCATGCACCAATCTCTCGTACATATTTAAGAATGGGTTATTCTGCTGAAATATCGAAACAACAATTGGATTATGGCTTCCCTTGGCATCAACCTGATGTCTATTTTGTTGGTGTCGTTGACCTCTTGTGATTTTATAGCTCCTTGTACCAGAGATGTAGGTAGCACTTCATATTATTCAATCTTCACTCTCCACACTCCTCTCTTGACTTTGCATTCTTTTGGGTGAATATTTGAATGAATTCACCAATACTTTTCTTCTTAATGGCTACTCAACTTGTAATGGTGGAAAAATTTCTTGGCACTATTGTATGGAATACTTAACATGTTCCTTTTCTATCCAATCCTATAAATTCGTTGTTGGTTTGGGGACATATTCTTTCCATTCCTCCTCTAGAATCAATCTAGCTTGTGGCATGTGGCTTGCTTCTCCCAACAAGATACTAGGTGATGGACTTTCTTCCCATTGAATGAGCATACCTCTAAGTACCAACAACAAGCAACACTATGGCCTTTCTCCCTATAACAATGATACACAAAGGATACCTTACCTGATGTAGAACCATGATTCTTCTTCTTCTTCTTCTGACTGGCCTTCTTGTTTCTTCTTCTAAGTGAAGGTGTAGGCTAAGTATTTGAATGCTTCTCATCACTACTATTTTGTAATCTACCACAAGAAATCTAAGGTGGTAGTGGGCTTCCACCTTCATGTATTGTTTCTCTTTCTTCCGATGAGTAAGGCAACTCCACCATGTTTGTTTCCTTCACAAACATGATTCTATATTTCATGTACTTTTCCTCTCTACCTTTGAAACCCAGACCTTCATGCTAGACCCTCTATTCAACTACAATGGGGCTCGGTATGCCTTATCTTCTCTTGCATATCCCTTGTCTATCATATCCCATCTACATTAACAATTATGATCCAATTCCTTCGACATGATTTTTCAAATTCACCAAGCTTCTCTTGAGAAATTTTTACAGAAGGTGAACTTACCAAAGTTGTCTCGATTAATGATCCGAATTGGATAATCATCTAATTTTTTTTGGAAAAGTTGAGAAAAAGTTCAAAATTCCCTTGGAAGTTGAAACAAACCATTATGATGGTTGGCCTTCCAAGGAAACCCTTTAAAAAGGAAGGTTGTGATTAAGAAGAGCATGGAAGGGAACATAGAATAGGAAATGAAAAAGAGTAGTTGCAGAGATGAGAGATCACATAAGCAATTTATTTGATGATCATAGGTGAAGAAGACATTGAGTCTGTTCCATGATTAAAGAAGATTGTTGTTAATCTGTGGCCATCTACAAGTTTCCTGCCAGTGATTAACAATACACTAAATTTTCATATAACTCACCCTTTTGTAATCAATTTCCTGCTTAACAAAAATCCCCTAGAACCTGGTTTTCCCATCTGGATTTCCAGTGTAAACAAATCTTGTTGTCTCATAGTGTTATTGGATGTGTATACTTGATGTAGTTTTGGTTTTAATCTATACTTGCATGCATGAGAAATGTAAAAGATCTACATTGTAATCCTATCTTTATTCATTGGTTAAAATGTTTCTTGAGTGTTGGAATTGGTTGAGTGTATTGTTAGTTCACCATTTAATCACATTCTACATCCGATCTTGTAATTGCTTCTTGGTGGGTGTTTATTATTTTATGGTGGATTTGTATGAGTACACATAATTTCAATTAGTTCTAGTACCATACACTACAACATTTTTGTATTCACCCATTATTCACTTATTTGATCATTGGAGTATAGCTACAATGCTACCATATATCTTCATTTTGATGCACAAAGAGAATTTGCAGCTTGAGAAAAACTTTGGAGAGCCTTTGTTGAACAAAGGTATGTCTACTAAATCAAGCATCCGAGTAGTGAACCAAACATGAAATATAGCCATTGTGTTTTATGCTTGTTGGTGATCAACAACAAAGAGAACTATTTATTTCAATAGAGATCTGTATTGATGAAACAAGTAGGCCACATGCCTACCATTTACAAATCAATCATGGTGCTCACTTTAGTAGTGGAAATGGTAGTTGAGTTTACTTTTTTGTTCTCTTGGAGATTTGTCAATGCTTCCTCCTTCTCTTCCAACTCTTGTTGTAGCTGAGTCATCATCTGAGTGAACCTATACTCCTACCAATTGTCCAATTGGATGACCTTCTCTCCCAAGTGTACAAGCTAAACTCTTCTCTTGTCCCAATCTTCCATAACCATATTAAGGGGGTCTTGTCACTCAACAAATTGCTTCTCTAGAAATGGAAGTAGTCTTTTTGAACTATCAATGTTCTTCTCCATCTCTCTCATCCTCTGGTTAAACATCTAGACATGTTCCTTGAAGTTCTTGATCTCTTCTTAAATTTGAGAATTGATGGCATACAGGTCTTCCAACCTCTCTTTATTTTCTTTACCCATTCTAGGTTTGCAAGTTTCTGACAATTGTGTCATGGTCGAGGATTCAATGGCTCTGATACCATATGTTTTGTAATCGAGGGGCTTATAGTCCACTCACTTCACTAGCATGGATCCTCTATAGAATTAAATTCTAATATTTGTTTCTTTGTCTTATATATAGACCTATTTCCTTTTGGTGGTTGCAAGACCTGTTCTAACATTGTAATTCCAAGTATAAACTTATTTTCTTTGTGTTCTTCTACAAGCATGTAAGGCTGCAATATGCTAGTCAACAAACTCACTACAATTAGTAAACATACAATTGAGTAAAAGAACCAATTGACTCCTTTTGATGTACTACCAATAAAATAGGTTGTACTACATTCTTTGTTCAATTAGTTGCCAAGATTATGATTATTACTCTCATCCATAGAGATGCTTGTATCTAGGGTCTCTTGACTTAAGACAAGGTAATGGAAATATTCATGAGTTATGGTTCTGAACTGTAGAATCCAAATACCACTAATCGTCAAACATTCCAACAATAGTAAGTGAAAATGTTCTCAACACTTAAATTCAATCATCAATTTAAAAGAATCTATTTAGTGAATGGAATCTCGTGCACAATCCTATATTTTTTTCCAAATATTTTAAGCAATGCTTTGCTCTAGATGGCATTTTCTAGCTACCAAGTAACTCTTGTATTATTTTTTCGAGTGGTTTTCCTTAATGCCCAATGCAAGGAGAATTACCACTCCAACTTGGATACAAACATAAACATTTTTTTCATAAACATTGTTACTCTGATGTTAATGAAGGTGTATATCCCATAACACAAGAAATATCCCAACAAACTCTTGCATTATTGTTTCCAGTGTTTTTCCTTAATTCCCAATGCAAGGAGAATTACCACTCCATCTTGGATACAAACATAAAAATATTCTCATTAACATTGTTACTCTGATGTTAATGAAGGTGTATAATTGATAACACAAGAAATATCCCAACTGCACAAGGAACACTTAAATGGTAATTCACTCTCCAAGTTTACTAAGGAAACAATGCTTCATTGCCACTACAAGACAAAATATTTTAATCCACGACACCATTAACCAACATAGTAGTAGCATGATTTCCATACCATATTAACATATAGGTAAGTAATTGTTGGGTTCTTGTTGGTAGTTTCAACATTCATAAATCCAATTGGAAAGAAGACGATCCCACAAGATTGTAGCATGGATTTAGGTATCAATTATACATCCCAATGATCCGATCAAAGGAACACCATACCATGAAGTGTTGTAGCTTAGATGGATGTTGCAATTGATTGAAGACCAAATGATTCCAAGGGAATGTAATTCATACGGACAACGAATCAATTAATTAAAACTCAAGTGGATAGGAAATATCATTTACTATGAGGAAAGAAACTATGGAATGGATCTCAGTCCCCAACCATTGAATTCATATAGGTAATTAGATGAACATGATTTTTACCCTATGACGAGATTTTTACCTTGTGACCTTGGGTCTGTGTCACAACAAAGCCTAGCCGTACTTAAAATATAGAACCTACCCTCCCACACACAAAATTATAATAAAATAACTACTTGTAAGAGAGAATAGAAGACCGCATACCTTGTATCCAAACATTTGATGTAGTTCCTCGTTCTCAACCTTTGACTTGCTCCTAATCTCTGCCCACACCAACCTACAAAAGGAGATCAAGTCTATACTACAACAAAGTAGTTATGAAATCAATTTATACATGTAATGTGTAAATTCAAATATGTAAATCAAGTTAACATATATAAATAGATTGAAAAAAATTACACATATATGGAGGGAAGATAAATCTTTTATTGAAACAATATAACTAGGTAGTTACAACCTAACTCTAATTGTCGGCACTGCCTCGAAGCCAACCGCCTAGGTTCCTCCAATGGAACCTTCAAGCATGAACTCAACAACACGTTTCTTCTTCAAATGACCCATAAGGGATAGGAACACACCCTACGATCATATATGAGAGAGGAAGGAGTGTTGGAAAACAAGTTTCCATATCAGGGGATGCTACTCAGAGGTTCAAGGAATAGGGGAGCTTGCAAATCGCCAGCATGATCTTGCACCAAGGTTGTCTCTCCTCATCCATACCCCCATAGGTTCTTATATACCATCCTAAATAGGTTGAGATGGTTATATTATGTTGTGTATGGGAAAATGGAAGTTTGGGAACGAGCCAAACAAAAAACCCTGCCCGAAAAATGTGGAATATTTTTATTTTTTCACAAAATTGAGGGTATACATGGTTTGTTCACTAGAAAATAGCATATATACATGATTTTCACATGGGTGAATAGCATATGGCAACAAAAGTGTTTTTTTTAGGATTATTTTTATGAAGGAGAGTGGGATTTAGGTCTGCATGGTAGGGAATGGACTAGGCCATATCACAAATGCAATTTGGTGTGGAAATTTGTGGTATAACATATGCCCCCTAATGTATGAGGTCATAAGAGAAACTTATGGTCGAAAGACATTATAACTATGAGAGGCAAGGATTCATTGAAGTAATTCCCAATGAAATTTCCCAAAAAACTAATCCAAGGACAAAGCTATCAACATAAATCAAGTAAGAGTATTCTCTTCCTCAGTCGAGTATACCCATGCTCAGGAGTGATGTAAGAATGGCCACCAAATCAAGTACACTGCATATCCATGAGTAATGAAAGCATAACTAATGTCCAGGCCACAAAAAATACACATTGGATCTGTGAAAATGTAGATCATAGCCACGAATGGATACACACTGGAGTTGTGTCTCAAAATAAAATCAGAGGATATTTGGAGCTAGTGAAGTGAACAAATTGATCCTCCACAAGTACCAATGTCTGTGGGGTAGTAAAATAAATATAGGTTGGGTAGGAGAAAAAAATATGTGATGCTTGTACTTCACCCAAAGTATTCAAAACGATTCGTTGTGGTACGATTCTACACTATGTGAATAAATGGGTTGAAGTCGTGTTGGATAGTTGGTTGTCATTGATGTTGGTGGATAGTTGGTTGTCATTGATGTCTGTTATACCCTAGCCTAGGTATAACTAAGGAGATCTTGTCTCAAGTCCCACAGGTCCTAGAAAAGGAGTGTCGAGAGCCAGATGACTTATGCATGGACCAAGAGGGCCCCTCTTTTCATTAGTGAAGTCCACATATCACCAACAATAATATTCATCACATCGGCTTGGTCCTAAAATGGAAATGAGTCTTGCTCCATGAGATAATAAGTCTGGGTATCATGGTATGTATTGCTTCAATTTTTAAAACATTTAAACATGTTGCATTGAATCTTTCTATATTTCATAACGTTTGCTTGACTTTATGCTCTTTTCCTTGTCCAAACCTAGGAGGATCACATGGTGCCATAGTAAGTCGGTTTCCTTTTACGATAGGTTGTTACCTAGTGGATCTCTGAAGAGTCATCACCCATTCCCTCCATACTTACCATTTTCCATATTTATCCCCTCCATCTATCCACATTTTTGGGCATTGGGGAAGGATCCACTTGGAAAGTTTTGTACCTTACCTCATGGGAAGAAGGGGATAAAGGCCCAGGGGGAAATGTAGTTGTCAAAAGTTAAGAGTCGAATTTAAACCTTCGAGATGCTTCTCCCAAGGATCCCCGAGAAAGCACTAAAACACTTATCAGCAAGAAAAGGGGACCCACATATGAATAAAACACTCAAGGCATTTGTTGGTGGATAGGAGGTCTCATCATGAGTCGACCTATCATGACCATGAACATGTAGTGGTATGAAACTACCACCCAAATAGTCACCAAGCCAGGGTAGTGGCTCTTGGTTGCATGGCCAAGAGAAAGGGGGTCTCATCATGAGCCAACCTTCTCATTTCTGTGAAAATTTTGTGGGTGACACTACCACTAGTTGGTCACCAAGCCAAGGCGGTGGCCATCAAATCTTTCCTTGTAGCATGAAGAAAGAAAGCTAAAAGGAGAAAGCAAAGATAAATATAAATGACAATCATTGGGCTTGGAAACATTTGCATCCATGACAAGGTGCAACTCACCCTCAACAAAGGCACCCATAGGTGAGTGATACATTTCCCTGCTATACATGCACCCCATGCCCAAATTTTTTCCCCTCACCACCTCATACGTTTTCATGATTTGGATCAATCTCCGCAGGGAAAACGACCTTGACTTAAGGGAGCCTGGCCCAATAGGATACCCTAAGACATTCCAAACCCTAGACTTGTCAAGTTGCATAACATTTTGAGATTTTTTTGGGGTTTAGGGGGGTTTAATGCACATGTTTGGGTGTTTTAATTATTAGATGTGATTTATGTATTATGATGTCTGTGACTTATGGACCCCTGGAGGGCGTACTTGTTGTCTTTGCAGGACCTTTCCTGGTGAAAAAGTACATGGAGAGATGACTAGCTCAGACATTCACGAGGGCTCAAATCCCATTTGATGGATTTTGAGACCCCAACCAGGGGGTAGGATGAATATTAAGGAATTCTTCCAAGAAGAATAAGGACATTGCCTTTGGAGGCACTTTGGTGGACCGAGACCCAGGCGGTTGTGCCTTTCCCACCTGAATGTTAGCCTTTGGAGGCCTTGTACGTCACCCATACAACTCAATGTTCCATGATAGAGGTCCAAAGTCACCCTAGATGGGCATTATGTCACCCCCAGGAGGGTATTTACACACAAATTTATTTTATTTTGTCTAGAATTTAATTTCGTAAGAAACTATCAAGGTCGGCCTTGATATTTTGACCTAAACTAATTAAAGGTCAAATTTTGGTATAAATAAACATATAGTGACATTCATTTTATTATAACTCTCACTTGGGAGAGTGGAGGTCTGAAATTTTCTCCCTACTGAGGGTTATTGGCTGAAATAAGGAGGGTGCTACTATTTTAAGGCTTGTTT
Source organism: Picea sitchensis (assembly GCA_010110895.2). Classification (NCBI taxonomy): domain Eukaryota; kingdom Viridiplantae; phylum Streptophyta; class Pinopsida; order Pinales; family Pinaceae; genus Picea; species Picea sitchensis. The sequence goes on along the minus strand of SNQJ01S0018805.1, from coordinate 61,277 downwards.
TTGTCACTTGAACAAATTTTATGAAGTTTTGTGGCAATATTGCATGGTTTTACATTATTATTCTTGGTGCAAGTAAGTAGATTTTTAATTTTTCATTGTAAATGGTTATGGTATTGGTTTTATTGCTCATACAAGATTATGAAATTGCATGTTTTAATTAATGCTTGAAGTAAGAAACTCAAAGTGCTAACTTTCTTGCTTTTCATTTGCCTAACTTTATTGAATTGATCTAGTAACTAGTGAAACCCTGGGGCCCTAAAGTGTTATCTCTCTAGAGGTTTATACTTAGTTATTGTGCAAAGTACTTTTCATCCATAAAAATCCAAGAAGAAGGAGGTTTTAGGGCCTAGAAGTGTCTACACCCTAGCTTCCTCACTTCTTGAGGTCAAAACTAGGAGGACTTAAGGTGCTACTCCTCCTAGGTATTTATCCCTCTTGGATTATGTGTAAAATCACTTGTTAGCAGCCTTGAAGGAATCTTCCTACTTGACTCCACTACCCTTAGAAAGGCACTAGTCAAACCTCACTCTTTGACAAGTATCTTCAAACTCAAAGTCCAAATCGTTTCCTACTTGATTACCCTACTAACTTTAACTTGTTAACTAACCTATCTTAGAGATACTAACAACCACTTAATTACTGTTGATAATTCACTATTACAACCATTGTTTGTAGTTTATATCAGCCTACCAACCACCTTAGAATATCCCATAATTTGTACAAGGCAAGTTACTATCAATACATGCTCAAGTGTTTGTTCAATTTCCTTAGCAGAGTACATTTCTGAAGCTTGTTTATTGATGTCATTACTTATATTTTATTGTTGTTACATTTAACCTAGACAACCTGTTTAAATCCAATTGTTGGTTGATATATTTAGAGAACTCACATAAGACAAAGTAGTATCATTGATGATTTAAATGCTTGTTCACATTGTTTGCACAAGTGTGTTCTTGTTGATACAAACTGCAGTTGTTATCATTTACTTATCGCTATCATCTACTTGTCATTTGCTGCATACATAGACAACCAACATATATTCACAAGTTTCATGTCTTGTTGAAGCATCATTATCACTTGTTATTGCCTTTAATGATTTTTTTTGTATTGGTAAGGGGTAGGTACACTTTATCTTTCTTTTGCTTCATCCTTCAAGACTTAAACTTGACTTGAGTGACCTAGAGAGAGGGGTAGTTTGCTTATCATTTATTTCCCTTCATCAACCCACTAGGTCTAGGGACGTCTCCCTTGGAGAAGGTTTTTCCTCCTAAATAGAAAAGGGTATCATGTTTGGGTGACAATGACAATATTACCCTCGTGTTACACCAATCTCATCATAATTTCCTTTAGGCTTTGGGAAAGTACAGATTGTGCGATAACAATGTCAATAGAAGTGGGTGTCATTGATGTCAACATCTGTGATGGGTGCATTTGAATAAGTCTCCAAAGTGGTCCCCTTATGGCGTAGCTTTAAGAATGTCCCTCATGGGAAGGCACTTTGAATAATTTCACAAGAAACACTGGAAATATGGATAAGTGACTAAGTGGTTGAGAAGCCCCGACGGTGTGGTCATGAAGCCCAAAGTTGTTTGAGGAAAAAGAACATGAAGGACAGTGCAAATGCATGTAACACACTCATAGATGGATAGTCCTCATCGTGTCCTTTCCTATGGTAGGTGGCATGCCATGTAGTTCTTCACGGTTGAGAAGTTATGCCCTCTTGAAGTCTGAATCCCCGAAGTATGGTCAACAAGCCCCTAAACGGTTGCAACAAGAAGTTATTAGTTGGCCCCAAAATTAGGAAAAAGGGTAAAACAGTTATAAAAAAAAAGTTACAAGTTGACCCTAAAGTTAAGTAAAGAATTCACTTGGAAAAGTATAAATACACATCAAGAGCCTCTCATTTGTATATACACAAGTTCATTGAATATCTATTTAAGTGAGAAACTGATTTTTATCTGAGGTAACCAAGGATATTTGAGGTGAATTTAAGAGGGAAGATGAAGTGAAGAACGGTGAAATTCCAAGGGAGGATGAAGTCTTGTGATGATGTGTTCTAAGGGGAAAGAGGACATTTTTTAGTATCTTGTGTGCGAGTTTTAGAATCTGATATCACATATTGAGTGCGGGGCATGTTATACAAGTTAGCTCTCCAGAATATGCCTGAATTCAGGAAGGTTTTCCATTTTCTATATAAATTTTGTTCAGAGAAGTTTCGGACCCTAAAATTTTGAGGAGCTGGAGGAAATATCTCAGAGTATCTGTGCTCACAATAATTTCAGAGATATTCTATGGAAGTCAGAGTTCCTGAATGGTTCTGAAATATGTTTCAAACAAGTCAGCTTGGAATTTTTTTTATAACTTATGTTCTGGGACTTTGCATACTGTGAAATTTTCATAGGTTTGACAATACATACAAAAGTACCTCAAATATAAATTTCAAAATCGGAAATGGAAAATTGAGCTCGTGGTGAATATTACAAGTTTGCAGATTTGAAGGTCAATTATGAGCAACTTTATATATAGACTTGAGAAGTGATGTTGGAGATTCTATGTGGACCCAGTGGAAGGTATGATGACTAGAGATTCAATGAACCAGTTCTGTTACAGGATCATAGGTATGTTTTTATATGAATTTTGAAGGTTTTGTCTTGATGTTATGATACATGTTTGAGGCATGTTTTGGAGATTTGGGCATATGATTTGAGGCACATCTTGGATGTATGGTATATGTTTCATACATGGTATGGTATGGTTTTTGGTACATGGTTTATGTACATGGTATGGTACAGGTTCTGGTACATGGTTGATGTACATGGTATGGTATAGGTTCTGGTACATGGTTGATGCACGATATGGTACAGGTGTTGGTACATGGTTGACATGCTTGTTATGGCATATGGTTTTGATGCACATATTAGTGATGGTTTTGGTATCCATGTGAGTGGATCTGGTTATAGTTGGTTGATGATGGTATATCATTGGTAGAGACAGTGACAAAGAAAGTGGTAGTTACATGTTGACGTGACAATGACAGTAACAAGTTGATTGATGTATTAGTGACAGTGGAAGTATCATTGGTAGTGACATGTTGAGTCTACACTTATATTTCAGAGAGGTAGGACGTGGCAAGGAAAGGGGGTTGTAGCCTCATTCTGGTTGGTGTTAGAGAACACAGGGAGTTGGATTTTCCTTCAGGTTGGAGCCTATAAATAAGGGGGTCATAGCCTCCTTCTAGTTGGATCCATAGAACACATGGAGTTGGATATTCCTTTAGGTTGGAGCCTGCAAACTAAGGGGTTAGAGCCTCCTTCCAGTTGTAGCTGGAGAATTCAGGGAGTTGTAGCTTCCTTCAGGTTGGTTCCTGTAAATCAGGGGGTTGGTGCCTCCTTTCAGTTGTTGTTGGATAATTCTATGAATGTATTCTTAATATATATAAGAAATCAGACTGTGGTTCTCTCCCATTTGGGTTTCCATGTAAATTCTAGTGTATTGTGTATCTATGGTTGTTTATTATGCATTGATGAATGATATTATTTATGATGCAATGATATATTGAATGCATAAGTGATAAATATTGAATACTTTTGACAAGTTGAAGCTATTGAATATGATTGATAAAGTTGAAGTATATATATTGTGGTTAAAAGTGGTAAAA
>SNQJ01S0018805.1:25014-49241 GCA_010110895.2 Picea sitchensis | reverse complement strand
AGTGTGGTTGGTGTGTCCAACACACCTATCAATGATGCAAATAGGCCCATGGTGCAACTCTAGGTCATACTCTAAGAGAAATGTGTCAGATTCAATAAGAGAAAACCCGCCAACAAGAATTCAATGAGGACCTTCTATACTAGCACGAGTGAAGTACAAAGATACTTGTGAAACTGAGACATAGTTGATTGACATGGGAAGGTTGACTTGGAAAGTCAAATATTTTTGTAGAGTGGCCAACTCAGACTAAAACTTTCCTTGAACAAAAGCACGACACATTATGTGACTTAGGTAGCATGGATTACAAACTGGGATATATCTGTGATATAGGAGGCATCGACAGAAGCTCCATATGAATGGAAGAATAACTAGTCGGTGGAGATTATACTCAACAACAAGAAAAGTCTCCTAAACCCATACTAAACCAAAAATATTGAGATACTGACTCAAATATTTTTCTTTGTTCAAGGCTGACAAATTGCTTCCAAATAAAGAGATAGACACTTTCCCCTTTTCTTTTTCTTTTTTATTTTTTTTGTCTTTTTCATGTAATTAAATCTTGAAAAAGAATAAAATAATGTTATAGCACAATGGAGGAAATGAGTGTCAAGGGAAATAAAACTAGTTCCAGAGTGCAAGGAACATACATGTGCTCAATGCAAGGAAGGATGTGTAGGATAAGGATACTCAGGGGAATGTCTCCTCCAGGGATAAAGGTGTTGAGTCACAAAGACATAAATTGCAAGGATAGAAACTAGTAGGAATGCATAAGAAAATGGTTCAACAATGGCAAGATGAAACCGACATTAGGCCTAGAAGCATGAGCGGTTAATATGCAATGCAGTTACAAATAAAAGAAAATGTGGAAGCCCGTGGGTAAGTTAGCCAAAAATATATTGAGAGGAATTCATGAGGATTTAATGCAAAGACAAGGCATGACTAAATAGGGCTTCTAATCCTATAGAAAAAACTGCATTATGGGTGTCAAAAATGCTAGTGAGGTACTAACTAGGGCACCCATGAAGAGGTAAGCTCTACCATTCATAAACAACACCTTTAAGGAAGATTGAAGGTATAATTTTGTGAACGAATGGGGTGGAACCTATGGCATATATGTGAGTGATACAGATAAATTCATCGTGCAAGTGGAATGGATCCTACCCTATATGCCAGTAAAGAACACAACACATGTTGAATAATTTGAAAAGTGTTGACAGATGTAGCAACACATGATAGAGGGAGTTATGTAGGTAATGGCCAGAAAAATATTGAGAAGAAGATATGTAGCTTCAACGCAAAGTCATGGCAGGACTGAACGGGACTCCCCGGCCTATGAAAGTATTTTAACATGGGTGCCAAACAATGAACAAGGTTCTAACTAGGGCACCCATGAATGGTAGGCTCTACCATATGAATTACTACACTTCTAAACAACAAATAAGGTTATGTGTCGCAACTCAGTGGGGTTGATCCTAAGGAAAAAATAAACAAGAAACAGATCATGTGAAAAATACATGAAGGGGAAAATCTAACCTATATGCCAATTTCAAGATCATTACCTATGATAATGGATCGACATAATGAAAAGGTACCAAAGAAAATGTCTCCAAAGTCTTGTATATAAGACCAAAAACACTCACCTATAAGTTAATAAGTCTAATATAAAAACCTATGATAAAAATGGGTGTTATGGAATACATAACTTGAAAACAAGAAACCCTAAAAGAACAATATGTACAGAGGAATACACAACCTTGTGGCTTATGCATAGTAGTTCTCTAGGTAGATTCCATTGCTAGGCTTAGGCCAAGATATTTTTTGATAAACACCCTGTAAATATTCTAGTTTAGGAGAAGGTCGAAAATCCAAAATCATAGCTTCAAGGATAGCCTCATCCAAAGGCAATTCAACACTCAAGAAACCGGGACTCGAAGACTCCCAAATATCGGGGCTCGAGTTCTCAGAAACAGTAAGATCATACTCAAGAGGAAACACCAGATTAATTGGTCCAATATAAGGGGGAAGTAAGAGATCCCATGCACCCATTGGATAAACCACATGATCAATTTTTGATACCTTGTCTCAAGAGGGAAAACATGAATGTGAAGATCCCATCTTAGGAGCAATTGAACACCGAGGATAAGATGCCACATAATTCACCCATGGAGGGGAAGATTCTACTCAAACACTAGGAACACACAAAGGAGAAATATGAACTAAATTCGAACTAGGATGGTGATTATCGGATGAAATTTGATCAATAGTGACAATTCTTCCATTGTGAGGAAAATGCATCACACGAAAAAGCGTAGACACCACAACATTCATAGAATAAACATAATCACACCCCATACGCATATTAAAGTCTAAATAGCCCGACACCACTAGCATATCAATTAGAACAATCTTCCCAACTAAGGTAATACGTAATTGAGGAATCATCCATTAACATTCACTAGGTCTTCTATCAAAAGAAAACAACTCACTAGTAGCTGACACAACCTCAGGAGAACCCAAAGCTTTCCAAGCCGAGGAGGATAAAATACTTGCAGAGGATCCTTCATCTACAATACATCGATGAATTCCTTTCACCATAGATTCAAATAGAATCGTTATCTGGAAAGGTATATAAGAAGGAAGGAGAGGCTCCACAAAATCATCCCAATCAAAGGAAACCATCCTAGGACTTGGAGGGAGCATACTCAAAGAGAATGGAATCCCCCCTTGTTTATAAGGTATTGAACTAGAAATGCTAAATAAATATTCAAAATATGCATCACTCCCCAAAAGAAGAGTGGGATCGACTGAATATTTTTTTGGCTTGACCACTTTGGAAGACTGGTCACTCTCCAACAAAAGAGTGGGATAAACCAAAGAATGCATCAGTGCGACCACTTCATCAACCACTGGTTGAATAGGATGTGAGACAACATGGTCAAGAGATGCATCACCCCCCAAAATGAGACTGGTATTGGCCAAAGATGGGATCAACACAATCACTTCATCAACCAACGATTGATTAGATTGTTGGGAAACTGAAGATGACACAGAAATAGAAGGGCCTTCAGATAAGGACCACTCTCTTCATACCACATAAATAACATGGCACAAATGAGTAAAGTGATATCCTTTACAAATCTTACAAGGGAACTTGGGATTACATCCTATATGTCTAGGCTTCTCAACTGTATCAATTCCCCCAACATGACTTGCAGCAGTCGGTGGGTTTTTCCCCTGCATGAATTGTAGCAGTTAGGTGTTGATATCCAACATGAATTGCATAGGTTGGTGACATTTATCCAGTATGACTAGAAGTGACTAGACTCGTGCCCCCAACATGACTTGCAACAACTGGTTGCTTGTCTTTAACATGACTCACAGAGGTTGGACTTGTTCTTCCAGTGTGACTCGTACCGTTGCTTGTCCCCAGCATGACTTATAGAGGATGGTGACAGGTCTCCAACATGATAGGAAGAGGTTTGTGACTTAGTGTCAGTATGACTCGCAGTGACTGGACTTTTTCTTCCAGCATGACTTGCAGAGGTTGGTTGCTTCTCCCCGGCATAGCTCGCAGAGCTAGTGATAGGTCTCTAACATGAATAGTAAAGGTTGATGACTTAGTGTCAGTATGACTCACATTGATTGAACTTGTGCTTCCAGCATGACTTGCAGAGGTTGGTTGATTATCCCCAACATAACTAAAAGAGGTTGGTGATAGGTCTCCAACATGACTAGCATAGGCTGGTGACATCTTCTTCTTCTTCTTACTCTCCATCTTCCTATTCCTTTTATATTTCTAGTTACTAGTAGCTAGACTTTCACTAGAAGAGGGAGAAGGAAAAGGAGTAGACATCCCTAATGTAGAAGGTGAAGGATCAACATCCATTCGATTCCCATGACATAAAGTGATTATATGAGAAGAATCAATAGAATTCGATACATTTGAAGTGGTCCACAACCAAACCAGTAGTCCTACATTCAACTAAGGAATGTTTAAAGTGGTCATCAAGGGGGCACCAATGTTTCCAAAGAATGTAAAAGAACAAGAACCCCCTTGGGCAGGGGTCCCTTGGTTGGTATCCTCAAGAACTTTGGCCATAAATTTCTTATGCATAGGTTCATCCCTTGCAGGATTTTTCATGTCCAAAAAAGTCTCATGCACTGACTCTGGTGATCTAGTGGTATAAAAATCCACACCTTCTAAGAGGCAGCTCCACGCTTTCAAGAGAAAGACCAGGGGTCTTTCCTGACCAACAGAGCGATTGGTTGACTAATCTGAATCAACAATCCGAAAAAGGTGATACTAACACAACCTAAGGCCAACTATACAAATTAACACTCCACTAAAGATTCCTAATATAAACATCACAAGGAAAAAACTTCTCCAAAACTTCAACCTAGGTGGATGAGGCCCTGAGTCCAAAGCAATGAAAACGTGGAAAGGGAATTTTCGGACAAAGGAAAAAGTTGATTAAGTCCTATGAACCAATGAAAAAAGGAATGAGAAGTTGATATCTCGACCTCCACTAACCAACCTTATCTGGTGAAAGTACCCATGCTTTGCAGGGAACCCTCCAACAATACTGAAAAGTGTGATACGAAATCTTCCCCAGGTACCGCGTGAAACCTTGCATAGTCACCTCTGAGATCCCTAGGAAAAGAAACTAAGGTCACGAACTCACAGTCAGCGTCCGGGGGGTACATTCGATAGTCGAGATCGAACTTATGGGTAGGGTAACTAATCCCGAAGCCACGAAAGCATCGCCTCTCATGAAGGTAAGGGCACTGACGAAACCCCCAATAACTTTTCTCTCCACTATGATCAATTAAGCTTCGGAGGGGTTATCTCCTTGGCTCTCCTTCATGCGACCTCATGTTTGACTCCTATGTCAGAGGAGCTTCTCAGATATAATTATACGACAGTTGGGTTTGAACTCTCCCTATCTTAGAATCCTGTGTTTGTTTACCAGCCTTGGAGAGTTATCTCTCCAATCCTAATCCAAGGCCCTAACCCTAAACTTGTTTGTGAACCTTAGAAACAAAGTCTAGTATATTTTAAATTTAGCATTCATTTTAGCAATTGTTTTTAACTCAAAGGGTACAAAAGTGAAATTGATGTTGTTTCAGACTCTTGCAAAAAATGAAACTTATAAGAACACTGACAAAGAAAACTTTACAATAATCCTTCAATGAAAAATAGTTTCAAAAAAAAGAAAAATGCATGAACGATCCTTGAAACCTTGAAATGCAAATGTTTCCTTTCCCAATGCAAAATGCACTAAAGACCTGAGTGCTAGTAAGCTAGTTCTTTTCTTGAAATGTTCAGAGGAAAGGGGACAAGAGAAGAACAACCAACAACCAAGTTATTTTGTCTTTTATGTTACTAAAAAGAAATAAAATGCAACTATGACGCCAGTTTTGTCTTTTGTTTTTATGAATAAAGGGAAGAAGGCAAAAAGGAAAAACGAAAACAGTATACAAATACTAGGACACAACAATCAACTAGAAACTAAGCCCAGACACACAAGACTGACCTTTCAACCCACCTAAAGAACCTTATAAGAAAAAGACTGACCTAATAAAAAGCAAGAACCTTTTAGCATGATTTCCAAGTTTTCATAGACTTAACACAATAATCAAAGACAAAAGCAAACAAAAAAGATTCAGAAGATACTGAACAACCAATCTAGATCTTCCCAAAACTCAGAGAATGGCCCAAAAACCAATTTATCAGAAAAGTGTGTGACTGTATACAAAATAAATAGCATATATACGCTATTGGAACCAATAAAAACCGCGTACATACACGATTCAAGCAAATGAAAAGCGTGTATGGTTTAGAAAAAATCAAAGAAAGAGATTGCAACCCCAAAGGGAAGCTTCTAGAAACTTCAAAAAGGTTTTTGAGATGGAAATTGCTTTGAAAGAAAGCCCAGAAAACAAGAAAACTGCATAAATCAAGATAACACAATATCCCTTAAAACCGACCCAAACTAAGACAAAATATCCCTAGTATGGTCGCCAATTTTGTTACGATATTTTTACCTTATGACCTTGGGTCTATGTCACAACAAAGCCTAACTTCACTTAAGATATAGAACCTACCCTCCCACACACAAAATTATAATAAAATAACTACTTGGAAGAGAAAATAGAATACCTCACACCTTTTATCCAAACGTTTGATGTAGTTCCTCACTCTCGACCTTTGACTTGCTCCTGATCTCTTCTCGCACCAACCTGAAAAAGGATATCAAGTCTATACTACAACAAGGTAGTTATGAAATCAAGTTATACATGTAATGTGAAAATTCAAATATGTAAAGAAAGTTAACATATATAAATAGATTGAAAAAAATTACACATATATGGAGGGAAGATAACTCTTTTATTGAAACAATATAAGTAGGTAGTTACAACCTGATTCTAACAACCAACATTGCCTCGAATCCAACCACCCAGGTTCCTCCACTATACCCTTCAAGCATCAAATCATCAAAGTGGTTCTTCCTCGAATGACCCAAAAGGGATAGGAACACACCCTACGATAATATATGAGAGAGGAAGGAATGTTGGAAAACAAGTTTCCATATCAGGGAATGCTACTCGGAGGTTCAGGGAATAGGGGAGCTTGCAAATCGTCAGCATAATCTTGCACCAAGGTTGTCTCTCCTCATCCATACCCCCATAGGTGCTTATATACCATCCTAAAGAGGTTGAGATTGTTATATTTCGTTGTGTATGAGAAATTGGAATTCGGGGAATGAGCCAAACTGAAAACCTCGCCTGAAAATGTAGAATAATTTATTTATTTTTCACAAAATTGAGGGTATACGTGGTTTGTACATTCAAAAATAGTGTATATACGTGATTTTCACATGGGTGAATAGCATATGGAAACAAAAGTGTTGTTTTTTGGATAATTTTGATGAAGGAGAGTGGAATTTAGGTCTGCAAGCTAGGGAATGGACCAGGCCATCTCACAAATGAAATTTGGTGTGGAAATTTGTGGTATAACACTACTTATCTAGAAGATGGATCTAACTCTAGATCTTGGATACAAATTTGACTCTAGATCTGGCTCTCACTCATGTCTTGGCTACTAGATTTTGGTCTAGTTATGGCTCTAGCTATGGTTTCTAGCTTTCTTGTTCCTACAATACATAAGTCTATTCACTGACTCTTGGCTCTGAGCAATATCTAGATCCAAATTCTACAATCATAATTCATTCCCATCTCTATCATACTTGGAGACAACCCATATTGTCCTACCCCTATTTGCTTCCATTTGCAGTTTTCACCTTCCAAATCCTATTCATCTAGTTGCTTATTATGGCATTTATCTCCTTGTTTTCCCCTTATTTACACATTTGGTTTCCCCCTTGGGATTCCTATTGAAAATTGTGTCCCTTGACACATTTGATCGATTTTTTGGTGGGACCCTTATCTCTAATATTTTTCATATCCTCTTGGCTTACCCTTGGAACTCCCAGGAGGGCATCATGATTCTTTGGCACTCCTCTCAGTTTATGGTATAATCCCTTTGTTTCCCTTTTTTAGAGCATCTATGATGATTCCTATTTATGTCCCATGGAGTCTACAAAGTTCTTCTTGAGTCTTGTTACAATTTACAATTGTCTCCATGGGTTTTACACATCCAGTGTTGCCAAGTTTTGACCTGTAATTTTCCCTTTGGTTTACTGATTTGTCCTTGAACTATTTTTTCCCTAATAATTGACCATTCAACGTGGAATATTTTGGGTCACTACTAGATCAACCTTGCCTTTATACTATGAACAATGTAAGTATTGAGTCCACCTCTCTTTTCCTTACCATTTATCTTTTGGTCTCAGTCTTTATTAGTCATCCATGTGTACTTTCTACTTCATGTTAGTTGTCAATGATCCCTTAGTCCCTTGACTCCAACATGCCTTTCCTCATCGACTTCAACACTTATATTATAGGGGTTTGGTTTAGAGGAAAATGTACCTTGGGACCATTCCTCATTGATGGGTGCCTCATACAAAGCAAGGAGAATCCTCATTTATTTATAACTTGGTTATTTCTCATGTGCCCAATTCCAACTCATTATCGCACTATTAAGATTTGTACATTTGATGGTTCAATTGATTATACTAGTTTCCCAGACATGTGTGAGTTGTTTCAACCCTCATACAAGGGTTTCCATTTTGGTATCCGCTCATATTTTTAAGCCTCAATACCTAATTCTATACATATAGTTCTATTTTTTGTACTTTGGATGTTGGGCCTTAGGAATTCCTCCTATTCCTGGGTGCCAATAGACTTATCCCTATCGACACCAACATCTTGATTCTAGGGGTTAGTCTTATGTACCATGGTTCCCATATTCCTCTTTGGTGGGTTACCTTGGACCAAGTTGAGAGTCCTCATTTCTCTCAGACTTGGTAGGATTTCATGTGTACAAATTTAGTTGATTCTTGTGCCATTGATATTTGTGCATATTCCATCGATTCAACCTCAGTTGTAATTCCTTGTATTTGATTGGCTCAGTTCCATCATAATTAAAGCCCTCAATTCGATCTTCCCTCATGCTAGTTGATAGTACATATTCAGAGACCCTTTCCTATTCAATATGGATCCTCAGGTTCTTCCCGCCCCCCCTAGGAGGGAGCATCATTTCTTATGTATCCACATCCATTGAGTCATGATGATACTATATTGGACCCGACCCTTTGTTCCAAGCATATGCATATAATATTATTCATATCATTGTATTGTAATTTGGGAACTTCTTTGTTGGCCTCATATTGTACGATCCCAAGACCACATTTGTCTCACTCACTTGACCCATTTATTCTAGTCACACCATTGTACCATAGTTATGAGATATATCGATAAGTATGGGTATGGCTACCTCGTCCATATTGATATATTGTACATACATCACCTTTCAACTTTGTTGTCAACAGGTGGTTCTCCAAGTTCATTCCACGGGTGGTACTCCTTCCTTGGACACTTAAATCCCTCCTCGATTCTCTCGATATTAGTAAAAATAAAAGTGTGATGTATTTCAATCATATAATTTTCTCTTAACCTCACACATTAGGGGGGGAATCTATTATCACCTTAAACTATTCACTTGTGAAATTTCCAACTCAACTAGACCTCTGAAAGATGTTGGGATAAATACTAATTTTGACCCATTAGGGTTAGTGCATATTATATCCCTAAAAATTTCACTACCTATGTAGAAAGTATCCCCAAAAGATGCATCGCTTCATAAAAATCACCATTTTTACTTTTTTCAGCCTGAATTTGCCAAAAAGGGAAAGTAGTTATAAGTGGACATTTCTAAACACTAATTTATATGCTTAGTATTGATATGGTTATATTTAACCACTATTTTGAAGACAATGACAGTGGGGTTTAACCACTTTTTCCCCTCTAAATAAATTCTTGAGGTCTATCCATCGATCATCCATCCATTCATAGTAGGTACATGCTTCCAAAATCACACTAGAGATCTTGAGGACCCTTTCCTCTTGATAGTGATTTTGTTTTCATGTTACTTGCTCACTCAAGCAAGGAGGGGTTCTACACACATCAACAAAGTCAATGACCCTCCCCAAGGAGGAGGCATTGGATCCCCACACATATTTAACAAGTCCACTCCCCAAGTGTACTCGTTGGCTCTTTCTATTGGTAATGGATATATTATTTACATTCTTTAAAATTACATGTTCATGTTTAATGTTGTAGTTTGTTTCTTGTCTTTCTTTTTACACGAATAGGTTAGGATTTGAATCTTGTACAGTAGATATAGGGTATAGTTTTCATATTCTAAACACCAGTGTGTCTAGATCTAACACACAACCATTAGATTAGTATTGTTTGTACACCCTTGCTGCAAATTATACCCAATAGAGCTGCGGGAGAAGCTAAATTCTTTCTATGATTCAAAGTCATTGGTCAATAAAATTTTCTTGTGAAGAAAGGATTTTGCACTGAATATGAAGGAAGGAGCAAAGTTTGTAAAACATTTAAATGATTTTAATATGTTGATGAAACAATTAGCTTCCATTGGAGATTAATGGAGTTTGGAGGATCAATGTATTGTTCTCCTCATTAGTATACAAGATTCATGGGGGAATTTGGTAATAGATACAATGGAATATTTTTGGGATAATCCCAAGATTGAAACCATCGTGGAACACTTACTGAATGAGGGAGAAAGGCAACTATCAACAAGAGTGTATTTAGATTCAGAGGCATTATTTACAAAATGCCACTATAGAGAAAGGAAAGACAATTGATTTCATGGTAGATTCAAGTCCAAGGGTAGATCAACTAGTACGAAGAGTAATTTTGAAGTGGTTTGTTGGAAATGCAATGAAAAAATGGCATATAAAGAAGGATTTCCCTCTCTACAGAGGAAATAAGAAATAATATGATGTTGTGGTTATTGACTAGCAATGAGGACAAGGGAAAAGGGCATGTATTTTACTAGCTCTTATTTTTATGCTCAAACCTATAGTGAAGTGTGGCTTGTAGACTTTAGAGCATCATTTGTATGACTCCTCATAGGGACTGGTTTGATTCCTATGATTCCTATGAAGAGTGAGATGGAGGGAGGATCTTCTTAGAAGATGAAAAACCTATAATGTAGTAGGTAGAGGATCCATTCCAATAAGATATAGATATGGAAGAATCAGGTGTTTGTCTTATGTGTGACATATACCTAGGTTGAAAAGGAATCTTCTTTTAGTGAGACAATTCACTAATCTAGGGGCTGATGCGATTTTCACAAGGAATATGTGCAAACTTGTGAGAGGTGCATTAGTATTAGCTAAGGGCATCAATGTTGATACTCTCTATAGATTGGATGTCACTACTCATGTCAAAGTTAATAGTGATGTTGCAACAATTGGGAAGAGTCAAGCCACTAAGGAAACATTTAAATGAGTTGAAGGATGCATGCTTCGGCATAGGAGGATGGGCCACTTGAATGAGTAAAGTTTACAAGACATGCACTCCATATAAATAGTTAAAGGTGTGAATTTAATTATAATTCCTTTGAGTTTTATGAATCATGTATGTTAGGTAAACATGAAAAGGTAAAGTTTTCTTTAAGCTCCGATAGAGACATATATATATTGGAATTAGTGCATTCAAACATATGTGGGAATATAAATGTGACTTCTATTGGTGGTTCTCAATACTTTACCAATTCTATAGATGATCTCAGTAGGATGACATGGGTTGTATTTATGAAGAAAAGTGAGATCTTAAACTCTTTCAAGAATTCTTTTGCTATGGCGGAGAAGCAAACCAATAGAAATGTGAAAACCATAAGAAGTAGAAATGGTGGGGAATATTTTTCAAAAGGGTTTGATGCATTTTGTAAAATGAATGGGATTTTAAGATAGAAGACTACACCATATCCTCTACAACGAAATGGATTTTCAAAGAGAATGAATTGAAATCTATTAGAGAAGTTAGGTTGCATGATATCTAATGTGAAATTGAGTAGAGGTTTTTGGGTTGAAACAATTGCAATAACTTGTTACTTGGTCAATTTATCAGCTAGTTTAGCCTTGGGTGACAAGACTCTAGAGGAAGCTTGGAGTGGGAGAAAGCTATGTGTTTCTTACTTGAGAGTCTTTGGTTGTGAGGCTTATGTGCATGTACCTAAGGAAAATAGGAAAAATTGGTTGAAAATTTAAAACAAAATGTGTGTGCCCATTGGATATGGAGATTTTATTGGATTCAAGGGATAGAAGCTATGGATTTTGGATGAGCATATGAGCACTTATAATCGATATGTCATCTTCAAAGAAGAGAATAAGTTGAGAAACACAAGGAGAAAATTGGGTGAAATAATGGTACTACAAAGAGCGATGGAGAGTCAAATTCCATCACTAAGGGCGCATAATCATATTGATGAACGTTCAAAAAATTTCAGCATAGGTGATAATGACACTGTGCAAAGAAAACTTGACACACGATCAAGCCAAGAGCTCACAACACGATATCCAATCCCATTGGATAAACCTAAGAGTTTAGCTCATATCCAATACAATATATAGTTGCATTTAAGGAACCCATAATGCAAAGCATGGTCATAGTAGTGGAGAACATATGAGAGTTAGGTAGAACAACTCAATAATGTAGGAGAAGCTAGAGAGCTAGGAATCAACCTAAAAATGTATGGTTACAATAATGAATATTTTTATAATTTTTGTGATTTATCTTTCATTAGTGAGGAGCCTAAATGTGGAGGAGGCTCTAAATTGTCCTAAAAGTGTGAAAAGGAAAAAGACAACAAAGGAATAAATGTAATCTCTAGAGAAAAACAAAGAACGGGTTTTAGAATAGTTACCACACGACATGAAAACTATTGGTTGCAAATGGGTATTCAAGAATAATTTTAACATTGATGAAAAATGGAGAGATATAAAGCAAGATTGGTAGCAAAGGGATATTTCCAGGTTCATGGAATATATTACTAAGAGACTTTCTCACCTATAGCAAAAATGACTTCTATTAGGATGTTGTTGGCTTTAGCAATAGCCTATGATTTATAAGTGGTGCAAATGGATGTCAAACCAATGTTTCTTCATGAAGACTTGAAAGATGATATATTCATGAAGCAACCAAAAGGGTTTGTGGTTGGAGGTGAGAATTTTGTATGTAAGTTTAAGAAATCATTGTATGGGTTGAAACAATCCCCAAGAGAATGGTCTTATATGTGGATGATATATTTTTGATTGGTAACATTATGGACTTAGTAAGAGAAACCAAGTCCATGTTGTCCAATATGAAGGATCTTGGTGCAATGCATTATTGTCTTAGCAGATTTGAGGTAAAAAGAGATAGAAAAAATAGAAAGATATGGATTAGCCAAAAGAAGTATATTGAGAACATTTTCAATGAGTTTGGGATGGATACTTGTAAAGCAGTAAAAGCACATTTTCAAGTGGGAGTTAAACTATCTATTGAAATGTGTCCTAAAGCTCATGAGAAAAAGAAATACACAACTAGGTTGACATATGTTATCCTTGTAGGGTCTCTTATGTGTGCCATGGTATGCACAAGACCAAACATAACACATTTAGTGGGAGTAGTGAGCATATTTATGTTTGATCTAGGAAAGGAACATTGGATGGTTGTTAAAAGAATATGTAGGTATTTGCAAGGCTTTATGGACTTAAATATTTGCAAGGCTATAAGGATTATGCCTTATATTACTAGGGTCGTGGAAATGACATTTTTTGTTTGCATGGATTTTTTTATGCATATTGGGGATCAATATGTGGACAAGGGAAAGCCCATAAGTGCATACATATTTACTCTATTTGGAGGAGAATTGAGATGGATGAGTACAAGGAGATCCATCATTGCCATATCTAGTTTACAGGTAGAATATGTTGTTATAGAAAAAGCTACTAAAGAGGCTATTTAGTTATTAAGATTATGCGGTAGCTTTGGTATCAAATAGGCTAGTTTGGAAATATAACGTGATATTCAAAGTTCCATTGTGATGGCTAAGAAGCCCACTCAAAATTTCAAGAGTAAGCATATTGATGTAAAGTATCACTTTGTGAAGGAAATGGAGGAAGTACATGTGTTGAAATTGACAAAGTACATATAGAGAATAATTCAATAAATCTATTAAGAAAGGTTGAATGGAGATAAGTTTGTCTTGTCTAGATACATAATTAGCATGCACACTTGTTGAAAGTGATTACCAAGTGGGAGAATGTTGGAAAAGTGTGGCAATTGCTTTTCACTATGTAAAATTGATGAAATTCAATTGTAAAATGGAATCTACAGGAATTGGCAAACATGCTCCTTTCTTTTAGGAGAAAAAACAATTTCCTAACATATCTATTCTTTATTAAAGGAAAAATGATGAATTAAGAAGACAAGCATTTGTCCCAAGAAATTCAATTGTTCAATGCCTTCTCAAGATTGTTTTTTTTTTTTTCTTTAGCTCTGCATTTTTCTTTGTTTTTAAACTAATAGTAAATTTTTCATATATGACTTCCAAAGAATACATGAAAATAGATAATGGAAATATATGGAATGAAGGAGGAATGTGTAGATAATCTTGTTGAAGGTATTCAACAAGTGGAAGGATCCTTAAAGTGGTTATGAAAAACAAAAACGCCCATTAAATAGGTGTAGCATGAAGCACCTAATAAGGCCACAATTACTATTAATACATTGTTCCCACTACGTATGGATTACAAGTGGAATGGGTGCATGTCGATTTCAAGATTGCCTTGCTAAACACTTATAATCATATCAAGGTGATAATACAAGCAATGTCTGTGTTCCCAAGAATACCTATTGTTGCCTGAAGAAATCTCAACAATAAGATGGCGAATGCCCTCATGATAAGCTTGGTAACAATATGTTGAATTCCCTCATAATTAGAAGATGAATGCATATATACCTAAAAACTTAGGTTCAAATGTTAAGAAAAATTGATTAATGATATTACACAGATTGCAAAGTCTTTCCATTACACTTTTCCATGCTAATCAAGGAATAATAATTGGACTATGAATATTATTACACAAGCAAAGAGAATGTATCAATTTCAATTCACATAAAATGGAGGGGGTGAGCTATTGCAAAGGTTAAGAAGGTTCAATTTCACCCCTCTCTATTATTCCATAGTGTACAATGCATTAATTAATACATTAATATCTTTAAAATTTAAAAGTTTATAAATTTTTAAAAGTATGTCGTCAAATGATACCATATTACCATCTAACTTCTTTCACAACAAAGTTCCCAACCAAATAATAAATTAACACTAATAACATAAACTATATCTCAAGGAATTATACTATCAACATTATTTCATAAGCCCCTGATTCGGGTGCCCATACAAGCCCACATGCCTAACACATATCTAGACGAGTCGACACATGGACCCCCAATAACACACCCTCATGTTGAGCTTCAACAATATTAACGAGGCTATTAATTGGCCAGTTTCAACCTTAAATTGGACAAGGATTGACAGGGTCAATTGCATAGTTGAGAATAAGAACGAAGATACTGGTACAAGCGAGAGAAGTCTCACAAATAACCTTAGCTTCAGCGGCACGAGAAACCAGAAGGAAACAAGGGAACCTATCACTATGAAAGAGTCGCATCAAATCCATCCTAGGCACAAAAGTAGATCCTTGCATTTACTCTGGTTTTATGAGGCCTGTACACATCCTTGTGGCCAACACCGCCATAGGAAAGCACACTCCTCAACCATTATTGCAATGTTGAGCATAAGTATTAACCATCTTGTCTTCATTTCTCTTTCGAAGTGAGTAAACTTGCAAAGTAGGGAAGAAACAAGAGTTGGTATTAGGAAACAAAGAGCTATCCAAATCCAGGATAAAAGTGCTCCCCCTTTGTGCAAGAGTGCTCATAACTCTCAGGATAAGCTACATTCAGTAATCAAGCGAGCTAGCATGACTACGAGTGGGGCCACAGTTAGAGGTCGACGCCCCTGACGAAGCCTCCCCTCCCGAGGACACATCAAGATGCAATTAGAGTTGTTGAATCATATCCGGCTCAAACTCCTCCAACTACCAGAGAAGCGGTGGAGGCTCTCAAAGAAGACGTCCCTCGTACTTGGAAACGAATTTCAAAAAGTTGATTAAGAAATGATAGCTTGGTTTCTTGACACTGGTTCTACCAGAGCAAGGGACACCAAGTATTATCGCACGATTGATCTTTATTGGCATATAAAGGATCTCCTCGGAAGGGCTCTCACTAACAAACATGCAATCTCCAATGATCTTTTCATGAAAATTGAATATCTCCAACTATAGGTAAAAGCTCCGGATAAAATTATCACCATCATGCCTACAACAAGCACAATGGGAATCCACTTCTAAGACCCTAGTAGGGACATCCCTCAGGTTCCCGTAGAAAATACCTCTCCTCCTGTTGTCGACATTACATGATTTCTCTTTTCATCAACAACTTTTTATATATTTGTCGCTGGCATAAGGCAATTAGATTTTTGTATACTTTTTGTAGGCAGAACATGACAAATAACACTAAAAAATATCACAAATATCATAGGAAACCCAATATGGGTGATAAGTTTCTTTTTGTTAATATTAGAGCTAGAAACCTCAAAAATCAGCAGTATGGATGTCAGTCAAGCCTACTAAATAACATGCAGGTAGCTAAGCAATGAGCATATGTAACTCTGCTCTTGTATTTTTATCCATATTATATAATACAATTTGATAGCTTAAAAAATCATTATTTTGTAAGCAAGCAGAGAAAATGTATAGATCAATTCACATAAAAATAATGGTTTCCTTAAATGGAAAGAGTGAAATAGAGCATGGCTTAAAGAGGTTAAATTGCACCTCTCTCTCTATCACAATATATAATATCTTAACTATTATAATTATATATTTAAAATTTATTTTTATAACTGATATCACTTATCTTCTAATCTTAACTATTACAATTCTAGCTTTAAAATGTATAATGATATCAAGTGATCATCTAATCATTTTAATATCAAAATCCTCAACTAAATAATAAAAAAACAATAATAACATAAATAATATCTAATAATTTGAAATAAAATTTAATAAAAATTTAAATGTTTTGATTGGGAAAAATTTCTCAACAATGCATTCCTATCTAAACTCTACTTCACAATCCCAAAGTATAACATCCACTTATTTAAAGGAAAAACTTCTCTCTCCCCAAATTACAAAAACTAGTTAACATTGGACCAAAAAAACTGTCCTTAGCATATATTTCAGTATGTGAATTGAAAAGGGAGTGTTACACAGCTAGGTCGCTTTGGCCGAGTGGTTAAGGCGTGTGCCTGCTAAGTACATGGGGTTTCCCCGCGAGAGTTCGAATCTCTCAGGCGACGACTTTCCTCTTTTTTCTTCTTAACGAGGATCCTTTCCGTCCCTTTTGCTGCCGGCGATAATGCTATCGGGTATGGGGATCTTTCCTGGGGTTTCCCCGCGAGAGTTCGAATCTCTCAAGCGACGAATTTTAGAGGATCTTTGCCGCCGGCGATAATGCTCGAATTTAAGAAGCTAAATTAAATGATATCGGGTATGAGGATCTTCCCTGTAACTTTTGCCGGGGATCATTCAGCGACAATGCTGGAATTCATTACGACGACTTTTCTCTCTCTCTTGCCGGGGATCGTTGCGAGAATGCTGGAATTCATTTCGACGACTTTTAAGGAATGATACATTAAGGATTGTCTAGCTTTCTTTTTATATGATATAATTCATGTTACTATTGACATATAAATATTTGGTGAAATTAAATATTATTTTTTGAATTGTGTTTATTTGTATATTTTTATTAAATTAGTTGATATAAATATCTTGGTGTAAAGATTTGAACCAAACATCTATTGATATAAAACTAGCCAAATGTCTAACAACATTAGTAATAATTGGTTGAGCTACCTCTTTGGATTATAAATGTGAGAAATATATCTATGTTAACAACAATTATGATACATGGATGCATAAAGTACTACACACCAAATACTTTATCACTTTGAATATAATTCCTCAAATTAATGTGATATAAATCTCTTTAACTCTAAAACTAGCATTGCTTGAACCGACACATGTGTTTCTATGTACCCAATGCTTATGGTTGTTGTATTTGTGATGTCTTCTTAAATACAAGTCTACTAAACCACAGTGGTATATCCCTTCTTAAAGGGCATTTCACATTAACCTTATTGTTAAAAAAAATTGAGCTAAAACTCCAATAAAAGGGTGTGAATGCATATAATGATCCTCAAGAAAGAACGTACTTCGTGCATATGTCCTGACTTCTAAGCTTTGAACCATCTAGTTGTCAAGGGTAAATTTCCCATTCCATTCATTAATGACAATTGGGATGAACTCAAGTGTGCTCAATTCTTCACCAAACTTATCTCCACTCGGGCTATCACTAAATTTGCATGAAAGAAGTGGATATTCCTAAAACTATTGTTTGCACTCATGAAGGTCATTATGAGTTCTTGTTGATGCCCTTTGTCCTTTGCAATGCACCTTCCACCTTCTAGAGCCTCATGAAAAAATACTTAAACCCTTTCTATGTCATTTTGTCCTTGTCTTTTTTGACAACATCTTGATCTTGTGGATCAGGTTTTACAACTAATTATTGGTCATTAACTCTTTCTTAAGCGATCCAAATGTGCCTTTGGTGTCTTTGAAGTGGAATATTTGGGCCATATTGTTAGTTGTGATGGTGTGCATGTGGATACAAAGGAAATTGAAGTGATGAATGATTGGACTCAACCATAATTCTTAAAATTTTAAGAGGTTTTCTTGATCCCACTGGTTATTATAGGAACTTCATAAGGAACTATGGTAAAGGCATCAGAGCAGTACTCGTGCAAGAGGGATGACTATTAAATTTTACTAGCAATCAACTCTATGAGAGGCACTTGGGGAAATCNCCTAATGCATACATAAGAAGGTTATAATGATCAAATATGACATATACCATGATACCTCGGACCAATTACCTCATGGAGCAAGAGTCCTCTCCGATGCAAGCCCAGGCCGGTAGTGATGGAGGCTGGTACTGCTGACAGGACAAGTCTGGCTGAGAAAAAGGAAAGATGGTCCCTCCAGGGCCATGCTCAAGTCAATCCGCTCTCGGTACTCCATGTCTAGGACCATGTGGGCCTCGAGACATGATCTCCTAGTTATCCCTAGATATTGGGGATAACAGGACTCAACCAAAACTCTAAAATTTTAAGAGTTTTTCTTGATCCCACTGGTTATTATAGGAACTTCATAAGGAACTATGGTAAAGGCATCAGAGCAGTACTCGTGCAAGAGGGATGACTATTAAATTTTACTAGCAATCAACTCTATGAGAGGCACTTGGTGAAATCCACTTATGAAAAGAAGATGATGGCTATATTACATGTTATGGATATCTAGAATCCATATCTTCTTCAAAACATTTTCAAATTAAAACCAATCATCACAACCTGAAATACTTCCCAGGGAAAAGGATTTCTTCCCCCAAGCAACAAAAATGGGTCACCGAAATGTTAGGGTATGACTATGAAATAATTTATAAGAAATCCAAGAAGAATGTGCTTGTAGATGCTCTCTCTTGGTAGTTTGAAGAGTAAGGGTCCCTCTTTTGAATCTCTTTCATTGTGACAAATTGGTTGAATGATATCCACAACAAATGGCTAACAGATCACAAGATCAGTAGCCTAATCCAACAACTTCAAATGGAACCCCATGCATATCAAGGCTACACTTGGAAAAATGAAGAGCTTTGATATACAATACATCTTTATTTGAACAAGAGGTCAACATTTAAGCCACGGGTGTTATCTTAACTACATTCCTCTCCCATAACAGGTCATTCTATGTTACATAAAACATACAAGAGGATCAAATGTTGATTTTTCTAGGAAAGCATAAAGAAGGACATCCACACCTTTATGGTAGAGTGTGACATTTTCCAATGACACAAGGAAGAGATAGTGAAACCTCAAGGTGCACTCCAACCTTTACCCATTCTGCCAGTTGTATGGACTAACATTTCTATGGAATTCATTGTGGGGTTAACAAAATATGACAATAAATAAAAAATCATGGTTGTGGTTGATCACCTTTCCAAATATACTCATTTTTGTGCTCTTCAACACCCCTTTAAGGCTTCTACATTGAGAAAATATTCCTAGATAATATATTTATATTCCATGGAATTTTGCACTTGATTCTGACAGATAATGACCCCACCTTCACTAGCGATTTTAGGCAAAAATTGTTTCATCTCTAGGGTACTCAATTAAATATTAGCATTGCATATCGCCCCCAAATTGATGGTTAGGATGAAGTTGTCAACAAGTGACTGGAAGCATATTTGAGTTTCTCTAATGCAGGGAGACAATCCTAATGGGTCTAATGGTTCCCTCTAACCAAATAGTGGTATAGCAAAACTTATCATGGTGCCCCTCAAATGACTCCCTTTGAGGATGTATATGGACAAAATCTCCCATGCATCTTATCCTCCATGGGTCTATCAGTTGTAGAAGGTTGATAAAACCCTCACATCTTGAGCTGAAATTCTCTACGCACTCAAGGATAATATGGCCATGGCTCAAAACTGGATGAAGCAACATGATGATCAACATCGTTCTAGACACCATTTTGATGAAAGAGATCAAGTGTTCCTCCATCTACAACCTTATCAATAAACCCCACTTAAATACAACCACCATTAGGAGATTTCTCCCAATTTTTATGCCCCCTATAAGGTCATCAAACATATTGGGAAAGTGGGTTACAAATTGGAGCTTTCTAACCACTCTAAAATTCATCCAATATTTCATGTATATTGCATAAAGAAAGTGGTCATCTCTAATTCTTGTATTCAAACTTTCCTTATAGAACTAGATGACGAAGGTTCCATTTGGTTGTAGCCAGAAATTGTCCTCGACAAAAGAAGGAGGCATCTCTGCCAATGCACTATACAATAGGTATTGATATAGTGGAAGGGTACATATCCTGAGGATGCTACATAGGAACCAACCGATATCTTTCAACAATTCCTCCATCTCCAGCCTTGAGGACAATGTTGCTTTATAAAGGGGAGGGCGTGTTAGGAGCCTACCCTAACCCCCATAAGTAGATATATAGGTTGTTATGTATTGAGACTATCTCTATTAAAAAAGTCTCATGTAGGAGATGTTATCGCAAGATTTGTTCTTGTTCAAATCCAACAACTAGATCCACAAATCTCGTATAACTATGGAAGAAACTACCATTGTCACCTAAGTAGGAGCCTTCATCGTTTTAGTGATGCAGGAGGTCCACCGCTAGGGAGGCTTCCTTATTGACCTTAAGGGATCAAATAGCAAGAAAATAGCCAATCCTACTACCCCCTATCTTGGTCACTTGTTAGTTAGGTCTAGGTCTAGGTCTAGGACATAAAGAGATGTTGTAAGGTGATTTTTGTACCTACCCAAAAAAATAACAATTTGCAGCATATATATAACAACTACCAAGCTAAAGCATGCAAAAATGACCTCCTTAGATGCTAGACAAGTAAAATTGCATTGGTTGTTGCAAATTACAACCATAAACAATTATATAAAAAAATTATATGTTTTGCAAAAACAACAATAATTAATGCTCATAAACACCACAATTGACCATGAAAAGTAAGCATTTAACCAACATAATATTATCCAATTGTTGGAGGTGATTTCTAGACAAGTTAAGCCACTTGTAATTAGGTGTATGCAACAAATTAAGACATTTTTTAGCGGTTGTAGAAAACTTTTGTAACAATAAATATAATTGTTATGAGTTTGCTTGAGTTAGGGTTAGTAGAGTTAGTAGGACACTTGAGAGATTTAGAAAAGTGATTTTAACAACTACTTTCATCACAAGATTACTTCTAGATCAATTTCATTTTCATTTAAGGGCCTATAGATTATCAAATGCATTAAACTTGAATATTGATCTAATTGAAACCAAAGAGATAAAATCTAAACCCTAAGGTGCAAGCACATTTGGGCCTTAGGATTTAGACCTTGAAGAAAATGGTATCTAGGGTTGATCTCGATGGATGTCGGTGGCCTCCCACCTATTCCAACTGGCTCATTTTGGCATTATTTTCCTAGTTTTCGGGTCCTTGACTTTCAGGGCCATTTTGAGGCCCTAAACAACATTTTTAGGGCTCACCATAGTCAAACTATAGATGGAGTCAGAGTCTAATGACAACATGTGTATTCCTCAGATAGACCTTTCCAACAGGTTATCGTGCGCCTAAAACATAGATTGTATGCAAAATTTATGACCCTGGGAAGTTGATGTACTAACTTAACCAAATGAGGCCCACATGACTTTTGGCGCTTCATATCCTAGGGTTAGGTTTTTGGATGTCCATGGTTTTTTACATTCTTGTTTATTGTAAAAAAGGCCTTCAGATCCTCATTGTAATCATCTTCTTGCAAATGAGCGCAGCTGTCACATCTCTTCTCAGAGATAATCTGCCACCATTCTAGCAAGATTGTTTTTCCTTGCATTTTATAGTTTCAACTTATTTCCTTATTGAATAGAAACCAATTTCACTGTATATCTGTTATTTTGTGTTAAGCATATTTTGATAACAATCTGTATTCATTTCGTTCTACTCATAAAATTCAGATCAATGGTATTAGAGCGGTCTACTCCTTGTTGTTCTTAATGCATGTCCCCAACGAGGTCAGGGTAAAAAGAATTGGGTCTCGAGCTTGTTTGTCTTGAGGACAAAATATCTTGCATGCCCAAGTGACCTCCCATGGCAAGAGAAAAGAAAGAAAATGGGACAGGAGATCCCTTCAAAATGTTTCTCAAGGAAGCCCCCATGCAGCAGAGGAACAAGATGATGGATAGTTTTGTGCAAATCCTTCGACGACTACCAACAGACGATGCATCTTCCTCAAACGAAGGTGTCACCCCCTTCAAGGTACAAATCAAATTTGATATTCCTATATTTGAAGGTCAGATAAACGTAGATGATGTAGACAAATGGTTGAATCTTCTAGAAGGGTATTTCTCTGTCCATAACTTCTCGAATAGAGAAAAAATTACTTTTGCGCTCCTCAAAGTAGTTCCCCATGTCAAAGACTGGTGGGAAACTTTATGTGAGAAGAAGGAAACAAAGAAAACCTAATTATTTACATTCATGGTCACCTGGGAGTCCTTCAGGGATGTTATTAAGGAACAATACTACCCTGTTGGAAGTTATGACTACCTGTACATAAAATGGACCACACTGCGGCAAGAAAGAGACCAAGAAATGCACGAGTTCACAAATACATTCCATACCTTGCACACCAAGTTGGGTATCAAATATTCTGAGCGATATTTTGTGTTCAAGTATCTTGACGGTCTGCATAGATACATCCAGGCCGAAATGGAGTTTCTGGACATCTCATCCTTGGACATGGCCTACCGATATGCCATCAAAATCGAGCAGAAGCTTAAACAAAATACATGACAATTTGGGCCTGTGAACCCCTCACAACAAAAGCTAGGAAATGGCAGCCCCAACCCGCATAACAAAGGACAGAGAGAAGATGGACCACCTCAGGACAACCAGTCCAGGCCGCAAGCAAAGAAGGACACCAAAAGGACAAAGAAAGATACCGGGAAGTGGTGCGACTTTCATAAGATCCCCTGGCATAACATTGTTTATTGTCGCTCAAAGAAATCACTAGTAGCTGAGGTGAAAGCCTTTGAATTAGATGCGGGTTCTGACTCTGAGTCAGAACTAGAAAGGGGGAGACAGATCATTGACACAAAACCCAGTGTTGCCATTGCTACCACCAAGCTCCAGTCCGATGAACCAAACGAGCCAGAGGAAGGCGAGCGCCTTTTTAATTCACAGATGTGGGTGAAGGGTGCCCCGCTGCGCTTCATCGTTGATAGCGGTAGCCATAATAACCTCATCTCAAAAGGGGTTTTCAAGTGACTCACCATGCCGACAACACCACACCCGTAGCCCTACACCATTGGATGGCTCTGCCAAGGAAGTGACATCCGCGTCAACCAACAATGTCGCTTGTCATACGACATCAAGCCCTTCAAAGATGAGGTATTGTGTGATGTTTCCCCTCTCAAAGTTTGTAATGTTCTTTCGGTCCAACCATATTTATGGAAACGCCATGTTGTATATGAGTCTAGGCCTCACAGTGTTATTATTAATTTAAACAAGAAATTGTACAGGATACCCAATCCCACCCAATGTTATTTCATTGATCTCTACCAAGCAATGTAGGAAGGTCATCTCTTAGACATGGAAGTTTGTCTTCTTCTTGATTCACTCTAAGAATGAGAGAAAGATCACAGCCACATCCAGGGTCCCCACAACCGACCTCTCCACACAACAGAAGAAAGTGGATAAGTTCATGGAAGAATACTCAGATATCTTCTCCTCACCTACCAGGGTACCTTTGCATTGTCAGGTCAATCACCCCATCGATATGACCCCCGACGCATTGTTGCCCAATGGGCTAGTCTACTCCGCTCTATTTTAGAGAATGAGGAGATCAAGTGGAAGATCTAAGAACTACTCCACAAGGGGCACATTTGTCCCATCTCATCACCTTGCGGGAGCCCAATCGTGTTGGTACAAAAGAAATATGGAACATGGCAACTCTACATTGATTATCGAGCCCTGAATAAAAACACAGT